>LOJH01054211.1:0-10591 GCA_001685095.1 Ellobius talpinus
ATTCGGACTATAAAAAAAAAAAAAGATCTTAACTTTAACTCTTGTCTCAACCAAAGGTTTGAAAAACCTTGATGAGCCTTGAGTAGGATGCTGTGGCCTATCATGTGGTCAACTAGTGAACAACAGTCATGAAAATTTCCCATGGAAAGTTAAAATCAAATTTTAATTTTTAAAGCAAACTTGAAGCTCTATACTTAAATTAACAATTCATATGTTAAGTGTCAAACTCATTCTCGAATTTTATTAGAGTCCAAGACGTTCTAAAGGCATTTGAATCACTAGCCCAAGTCATTCTAAAACAGTGTTTGTGTGTGTGTGTGTGTGTGTGTGTGTGTGTGTGTGTGTGTAAGGTACTCTCCTAGTTACTGTTTAATTGCTGTGATCAAGGCAACATAAAAGCAGCAGGAAGGCAGACATGGCATCAGATCAGTAGCTGGTATTTACGTTTGATTCTCAAGCAGGAGGCAGAGACAGAGAGAGACTGGACCTGGCCATACTTTTGAAGAAACCTCAAAGTCCAACCCCATTTACATGCCTCCACCAAAAAGACCACACCACCTAAGTTTTCGCAAAACAGGGCCGTCGACTAGGGACTGCAGCATTTAAAGATATGTCCATTAGGGGCATTTCTAATTTAAACCACCACAGGTACCATTCACTGGTTTCCATAAGCTAAAATATGGGATCTTTATATATTTATTCATCATTTTTATTTATTTTACATATCAACCACAGTTCCCCCTCCCTCCTCTTCTCCCGCTCCCTCCCCCACCTCCCCTACACTCCCTCCATTCACTTCTCCTCTGTCTCCATTCAGATGGGGTAAGGCCTCCCATGGGAATCAACACATCAAGCTGAGGCAGGACCAAGCTTCTCTCATCTGCACCAAAGCTGAACGAGGCATTCTACCATTGAGAATAGGTTCCAAAGAGCCAGCCTACGCATCAAGGACAGGTCCTGGTCATACTTTCAGGGGCCCCACAAAAGATCAAGCTACACAGCTGTCACCCAGATACAGAGGTCCCAGGTAACTCTGATGCTGGCTCCCTAGCTGTCTGTCCAGATTCTATATGCTCCCCCAAGCTCAGTTCAGTGGTCTCTATGGTTTTCCTATCATGATCTTGATTCCCCTTATATAATCCCTCTACCCTCTCTTCAATGGGACTCCCAGAGCCCAGTGCTTGGCTGTAGATTGTGCATCTACTTCCATCAGGTACTAGACAAAGGCTCCATGATGACAATTGGGGCAGTCACCAATCTGATTACAGGGGAAGAACAGTTCAGGTAAGCTCTCCACTCTTGCCAGGAGTCTTAGCAGGGGTCATTACTTTGGAACCCTGCTAGTTTCCCTAGCACCCGAGATTTCTCCCCAACCTTACAATGCCCGTCATCTCAAGATATCTTTCCCACTACTCTCCCCCTCCTTCCTTTGCCCAGCTAGACCAACCATCCTGATCCCTCATGTTCCCACCCCCCCATTCCCTCCCACTACTCTCCCCCTCCTTCCTGTGCCCAGCTAGACCAAGCATCCTGATCCCTCATGTTCCCGCCCCCCATTCCCTCCCCTCCACTCCCCTAGTTTACCCAGGACATCCCATCCATTTCCTGTTCACAAGGCGACCCATGCTTCCCTTTGAGGGTCCTCCTTGTCACCTAACCTCTCTGGAGCTGAGGACTGTAGCCTGGTTATCCTTGCTTTATATCTAAAGATATAGATATCTTTAATATGGCATTATTAATTGTAAAGAGGTATCTTTTGTGCAAACATCCCAACACATAAAAGACAATTTTCTAAATGAGAAATTGGTAAAACTTTTAAAAATGCTGGCGGGTCCCCCACCGAGCAGCCACGAGCCCTGCAGGTCCCAAGCTGCTTGCAGCAGGATCCCCCACAGAGCAGAGCTGCTCATGGTGGGAGAGCCACGGGGGGTCCCAGCAGTGGGGGCTGGGCAGCGGGTCTCAAGAGCCGCCAGCCCCGGGCGAGCTGGTGCATGGCAGGCAGACTGGTCCCAGCAAGGAAGGCGGGTGTGAGCAGGCGGCGGGTAGAAGGCACATGAGCAGACACATGTACAGAATAGAATTGAATACTTATTACTTAGAGGAGAGAAAGAATGGGGAAAGAAGGAGAAGAGAAATGAGAGAGACAGAAAAGGGAAGTGGGAGAGAGAAGGGAGATGCGTGCCCCAAGAGAGAGGACAGTGAGAGAATCTGAGATGGCTAGAGGGGGGCAGGGGTCGCCCGGAGTGAGCTTGGCTTGTCTCTTAAAGAGACGAAAACCATAACAAAAACTAAAGAAAGACAGTCAATTATATAATTAATATAATAGAAATATCTTAATAATGGTATAAATGCAACTAACATAAGAAACATAATATTAACTAACATGACAGACTTCACAAGCAACTACAAAAGTCATCCTATATTTAAAACAAAACAAAATAAAAAACAGACTTTCAGCAGCAAATGGAATGTTCAGTTAACATCCTGTGTCACTCAAGTTGTCCAATCCTTTAGATTTAGAGCAGATCATTCAGGAATTTTTCCAGTAAATGAATATCTTGATTAGATAATCCCTGCCAGTCACCATTTCCCAAAAGTAATTCTCTTTAATGAGCTGATTCCATTTAAGGAGGAGCTAAGCAAAACTCTGCCTCAAAATCTCTGGGTCCTAAGTCTTCCTATTAGCATAAAAACAAGTACAGAAACTGAACAGAAAACAGTATACAACAATAACAAAGCCTAAATATAATTAATCATGATACATGGGCTTCAGTCTTTTACCTCTGATTTAATAACACTTCAGTTTGACATTTTTTTCCCTCATGGCATTTTGAAATTTCCTCATATTTCAAGAAAATCTCTCCCATAGCATCTATGTAATAGAAGAAGAAAAAAAAAGATCTTGTTATCCATATGGCCACCTTGAGGGCACAGTGCAGCTTGCAGAGCACATGGTGATACTTATGGTGTCAATAACAATAGCTAAATAACATGAGTTCTAACCACGTCATGTTTCATCATCATGACTGCTCCCTGGGCTCTTTATAACTCAATCATTCTGATTTTCATGAATTAGGACAAAGTCACCCTCACTCACCATCTGAAATCTCAGATGTTTCTTCCCATTCAGCAGTGAAAATAAAAAAAAATATTTTCCTTGGCAACTCAGGCAATTTTCTAGTTAATTATGTAGATATAATATGATGATTTGCATATTTTATAGCTGAAAATGCTCTATTGCACATTCATTGATTTTTATTTTTCTTATACATATATTTCTTCACATTTTAAGAACTCACTGAAATAATTAAAAAGTCTTTCCAGTAAGGGAACCTCTGCATAGATTGAAAGATCATATTCCTATTTTTTATGAATTTCACAATATTTAGAGTAGGTATCTCTGTACCCAGATATGATTTGTTTTCCCAAACCTTCACTATCAAGAACAATATGCTAGAAAAAAAAGGCAAAGAATGTTCCATAGACATATTGCATTGTTTAGGTTGATATTCCTAGGAGTCCCTTAAAATATGTGTAAACAAGATTACATAAAGACTTATGCAGTAATCGATATTGGCAAAAGGATAATATTATGAATAAAAGTAAATCATTTGGTGACAAAAGATGAACAAGGTAGATTCTGTTAAGCAATCATGTTATTAATCTGAATGGTTTCTACATTTTTTATGTTGAAAACATTCTGAATATTTTAGTCTCTACTAAAACAAGGTTGAGTAGATCTTATCAGAATGATTTCACATTAATAATCACTTCTAGTTGATGAATCTGACAGCATATTGTCAGTCCTTGAAAAAAGGCAACCACATATGCATTGTTCCCAAACATTATCAACATTCTAAGATCAAGACAAAGCTAATCACTGCATTTGCTGATTCTCAACTTATCAAAATGCTGAAATGATNCAAGGTAGATTCTGTTAAGCAATCATGTTATTAATCTGAATGGTTTCTACATTTTTTATGTTGAAAACATTCTGAATATTTTAGTCTCTACTAAAACAAGGTTGAGTAGATCTTATCAGAATGATTTCACATTAATAATCACTTCTAGTTGATGAATCTGACAGCATATTGTCAGTCCTTGAAAAAAGGCAACCACATATGCATTGTTCCCAAACATTATCAACATTCTAAGATCAAGACAAAGCTAATCACTGCATTTGCTGATTCTCAACTTATCAAAATGCTGAAATGATTGTAATGTGTGGTACCTGCTATGGATTAAGCATAAGGGTCCTGAACACATGTAATTTTATTGAATAAAGATCTTTTTGGCACCTTACAGAGAAGAGATATTTATATTCTGAATAACCCTAATTAAAACACAGAGATTGAGGCTGAACACAAGGTCTAATGTTGTCTCCATGCTAGGCATCCAACAACATGACAAATAATCTCATTGGGCCTCAGTTTCCCAACAAAAATTTTTACATCTTTGTCTCTTCTTATATATTAAAGAACAGTAGAATGGAATTTTCTAACATCTAATATCAATAGCCAGGATTGCCAGGCTAACAGCTTTCTTAAAGGTAGAAACCCATTTGGGGTTCGTTTTATAAGGATTGGAGAAGAGTGTCTGAGAATGCAGGGAATGTTATATCTTAATCTATCAATAATAACAAGCTTCACTATCACCCACAATTACTTTTATTTACATGTGTCATATAATTTAAAGAACCAATAATCCTATGAAAAAATGGATTACTTTCTATTTCTGTATTTTCATTTTTCATCATTGTTTTTAGTAAGTGTTTCTCAGAGAGAAGAGATAATTAATCTCCCCTTTTTGCTTTGGGTTGTGCATACAATGACTGAAACTTTTGTAGAGTTGAGTTCTGTTGTGTGACACTATAGCTGAAGAGACAAGACCAAATGCCTACTCACTCCATATAGGGAACCCATGGCCCACCACAGTAAGGACACCACTAACTCGAAGAACCAGTGAGTTTCATTTGTTATTTAAAGGAATATGTATAAGGAGTTAACTATAGGAGCAGAAAATGCTGAAAGCACAGCTACAGTACCAAAAACCACCCCAGCATGGATGACAGCTCATGGATGCTGAAAAGCTTTCACAACACAGAGAACTAAAAACCCTTCACGACTTGTATGAAACTCTGATCCTCTTTCAGGCAGTTTAACAGCTGCCTGTTTCTTGTAGGTAGTTTTTCTGGTCTGAACCCCATTTTAGGTATATCAATATATCTGTGATGGTCAGAAATCATTCTGACATATGGGCATAAAAGTTAGGAGGCACTCAGTGATTCTGGTCAGGTTCAGGGACACCCAGAGCCTTTACACTGTTTATTTTTGGTGCTCACAAGCTTCCCTGGAGGACGGGATGTCTCACTTCTCTTTAGAATACCTGCTTATTCTGCCTCCCTTTTATCATCCTGGATTAAATATCCTATTGGACTCCTCCTTTTAACTTAGAGTGTCTCTTGCTTTCTGTCAAGGTGGAAGGCTTATGTTCCAAAACACCTATTAAAAAACAAACCTTTCTGAATGGAGATGGAGTGGATGGAGGAGGGGTATAAGGAAGGTGGGGGAAGGAAATGGGGGAAGAGGAAGGAGGGGAAGCTGTGGTGGGTATAAAATGAAAGAAAAAAACTTACCATAAAAATAAACGAACAAAATATCAAACATTTAAAGTTCTATAAAGTTTTATCAAAAAAGAAAGGTAGATATATATTTCTATGTTTCTTCCTCAAAGTGAAACAAAAATCTAGGCATAGGATATAAAATAGATTTCAAATACTGTAGTAATGGATGTAAATAGCAAATTGTCAGTACTACATAAACCAAGTACAACATAACAGTGTCTTCTTTGGGATTTATTTTGTATTATACATTTTAGACATAATATTGAGGAAGTCAGTTTCCTCAGATTGGCAGTGGGTATAGAAAATTTATACCACAAAAAAGTTTGGATTCTTCATTCAAGGATCCCCAAAATGTTCCAAGCAAAATGGAAAGGTTATAAGAAGAATCTGTCGTACTTTGAGAAAACATTACCAAACACAATCAAAAGAAAAGAAAACCTTGACTATTCATGCCAATGATCAGGCTGCTTGAATTGAAACCTAGACTTCAAAATGTATAAAAATATAGCAAGGTAGCCCTTTCATCTACCCAACCTGGGACAGAAGTTGAGGAGACACCAATCCACTGTGTTCACTTTGCCAGTGGAGACTGATGGGGAAAAGAAGATCTTCACCCCTACTAACATTCTGCCCTTCTTGGATGATGCCAGAGGAGGCCTGTTAGAAAGGAAGGACTCTGCTTCTTGCCTGGCATTAAAATTAAACAAGATAGAATCAGTAAAGATCTATCAGCAAACAGGAGCCATTATCTTTACTTTGAAATAATACAGATTCTGCCTCCACCTTCACCCTATCAGTGAGGTCAACCTTCTACCTTGCACTGTTAAATGACTAAGGAAAATCAGATAAAGTACCCATAACTCTCAAGACTGGGACAATTTCCCTTGAATGAAAAAGAAAAAAATCAATAGGTCTCAAATCAAGGTAAAAATTTGACAGAATTATCTAGAAAAACATGTTTTAAAGAAACCATTATATATTGCTTCAGGAAGCAATTACAAATATCCTTGAAAGACATGAAAAATATTGAACAAAGCTATAGATCTTTGCAAAGAAATAAAAGATGTAAAACAAACCAACAGGGACTAGACAGTCAACATAAAGCCATTGAGCAGCAACTAAGAATAGCAATTATATAATTCAGAAAGCAAAGAGGAAAGAGATTGCAAAATAATAAACAAAGCGATAAAGTCCTGTGGGGCTTTAGCTAAAGGTCTAAAATTCACATCATCAGTCTCAGAAATAAAGGATAAAGCACTGGGAAAAGCAAGAGCTAAAAACAGCTTCCTAAGATGAGAAAGGATGAAAACCTATTGACTCACAAGCTGGGTGAACTCCAAATAGGATAAACACACAAAAATCCACATTTAAATAAATCATAGTCAATCTTGAAAACTCTAAAGTCAAATAAAAATGATCTCAGTAGTGGCAAGAGAGTAATTATACCCCTTGTAAGTGAGGAAGCCAGCACTCATGACAGTAGATCTTGTCAGAAACCATATAAGCCAAAAAGTTGCTGCAATAATTTCTCAGGTGCTGGCAGAAAACAATGCTGCCAAAACCAAACTCAAGAAATTACAGAAATGCCAAGATATGTTTAAGGGGGTAAAAATTACATAGTAATTAAAAATAAAGTCTTCTTAAGGAAATGATAGGACCAATCTCTAATCATTAGGACAAAAGATTGAACAACAGAAATACGTATTAAATATAAATATAGTACCTCACCTTCTGGCTAATATTCTAAAGTTTTGTGGATAGCTGAAACAAAAATAGCAATACCAACTCATGAATTTTTAAACATATATAAGGGAAATAGCTTAAGCAGCTAATCAATAGGCGAAGTTAAATGGTATAATGAAGTTAAGATTTTTGCTTTAAACTTTCAGTTGTAAAGTATCAGACTATAGTAAGTCACTCTTTATAATAACCAGACTGAGAAAAAGAAAACTCTACCAACTGACTGATTCAGATATGAGGGATGCATCAAAGTGGACTTGCAAGATTTGATAGTATTCTATCATCAGGAAAGAAAAAGAAATCAAAGAAACTAAACAAAAAGTAAAAAGAAAAGGAATAGAAATGTGTACAGCCTAATTTATAAACAATATTGGTAATGATGCTAAGTAGAAGTAATGCAAGTATAATGATAAATAAAGAAATTGTTAAAGTGGGATTTAAATATGACTGAAAGAATTCTTGTAGAGAAATTAATTTCCATAGAACAATACACTAGATACATATTCAGATAATGTTGAGACATTATAACTTTTTTCTATCTTGATTCACTTGATTGTCTTTAAATGTCTAAAAATGAAGCATGAAATCCCTAAAAACCCTAAGTTCCTTTGTGCACCATGTCAGAAGTAGTCAGTTTGATTTGATGTTCGACTCTGACATTATGTTGGAGGCTTAGATCTTGAGGGGAGAGTGTTAGAGAGTTAGATACATATTCGGGGACAAGAAAGCCATTGAGGAATGAACCTTCTCAGTATCCCCAATCTCCAAATATTCAGATACCAAAGATATCCTCAAGAACACTTCTTGATGTGAACTCTTGTCCATCAAGAAAGAGCTACATAAATAACAATTTTGCTTCCTTCTCCAACTATCTATATAAACAAAGACAGGAATTTCAGCCAAAGCATTTGGAAAGGTCTTTAATTTTGCTTAAATGGTGACAATTCACTGAAACCAAGAAAATTAGCAACCCAGGACTAAAACTATCTAAGGACTAGACCCTTGATAACAAGGGCATTTATAAATGTTTATCAACCACCTGACACTTATTTTTCTCACTGTTCACTATTCTTTTTTCAGTCCTAATAATGACCAATCTAGAGCCAAAATTAAGCTTTCTAATCTCCTTCTCTGACTTCCCACTCAGCCTTAAAACCACTGTAGCATGTAAGTGGACAACGGGCTTTAATTTTAACTGGGAGCCCCTGTTCTTTTATTTTTCCCAAATAAAGAAATGTGTTGTCTTTTAAAATAATGATGTTTTGAGACTGCATTTATACAAAATAGTCAGAAGAGATAAAGTCTGGGAAACATAAAATAGGTGAGTGACTTTAATTTAGATGTTACCCAGGGCTAGTGAATGAGTGGCAATTGGGCAAAAATGAATAAAAGTTATAAGACTTTTCTTTAATGTAGTAACATGACCTAAAATTGATTGTACTAAAATCATTAAACATATAAACTTTATGGCATGTGAATTATGTCAATGGAACTCTTAATTGTTCTAAAAAAGTTCCTGAATATCATCTCATTTGCTTGTAATTGAGTTTACATTTCTTGTTTTAGCTTATCAGCTTCATGCCAGTACCCCATGTATCTAGTTTTACTTCCAGGGTTACAATTATATCAACCTGTCTATTTGTAGAATATCTCAAGTATATTATTCACTGTAGAATCTTTTAATGATTCTCTCTTACTCTAATTCAGTTTTTCTCTATGATTTAACCTTGTGCTTCTCAGGGATATTTCTAGCCTGACAAGACCATTGGCCATTTTCTGCTGTTGTTATTTGCTTTTGGATTATTTATTTTAGGTTAGGAAGCAAAAATAATGGGTTTCATTATGAGATAGTTCACACTGGTCATCGTACTGTGTTCTCACTCCTTTTCTTCCCTACTCTCCTCCTACAGGAACTTTTCCACACTCTAGCTACTTTCCTTTCTTCTCCAGTTAGTCCCAATTTCTTATCAGAATGATTTTACTACCATCACTAATCCTACATCCTTTAGATCTATACTTTATGTCTCATCATTCTTTCTCAAGTTTATGACTTTCACATACATTTTATAATTATTAGAAGATATAGATGTGTAGATATCTTAGATCCCATTCCTATAATGATCACAAAAAATAAAATGAAAAACATTTAATGTGATGAAACAAATAGATAAGTGAATAAAAGGTGTGAGTTCAGATGGAGGTTACCTTTAGAAGGGCCTCATGAATAACCAGAGAGAATACAACTGTTTTATCATGTCATTTTACAATATTGTGTTATCACCTTTATTTGAGAATCGTAACGGATATATCTAAAACCATGTCCACAAAAATGAAAGACATGAATGAGGGAAGAGACTTGTAGGAAGGGAAGGATATGAAGATGGAAGAGAGAGGAGAAAAGATGAGAAGAGGGAATAATCAACATTCAATAATTACTTCTATAAACTTATCAAAGAACAAATTTAATCAATATCATAAAAGTTGCTATATTCAGTAAAACTGAGTACAGTCTACATAGGAAAGTAGAGTAGAGTCTATATACCCTACTTTTAAAAATAATTTGTTCATTAGGCAAAGTATTGCAATTATATGACACTTTCATGCATACAAACATGCATACATTTTCATCATAACATTTTATTTGCAAAACAATGTCAAAGCACCACTAAGTCAAAATTTAAAAAAATGCATTAAGGTGTGATAGTTCTAGGAAGTGTTAATTAAACATGAAACATTCATATCCATGCTTTCCTTTTCAATTTCCTACTGGCCCACTAATATGCTCTCTTATTACTTTGTAATGCTGTGCATTATTTACCTGTTTCCTCTCTACCTTTAGATACACATATTTTGACAGGGAATGTCATGGCATTATTTCCTGGGATTTTTCATTCATGGTACCCCAGTCTTGCAAATACTGCAAACTGTTAAAAAAAACATATTTTGCTCTGTTGACAAGTTAGAGGGCAGCAGAAAATGATACTTGACTGTTTTAATTACTTTTCAGAGCAAGCCCTATGCCCAGGAGTACTTTAGCAACACAAAATCTACTGTTTTTTTTATGTTTGTTTGTTTGTTTTGTGTGTGTATGTTTGTTGGAGGGTACTGGGGGCTTTTACTTTCTTTCTATTATGCTATTATTGTCCTGTTAATTTTGTGTTTATCTTGAGTTTTGAGAAAGAGGGAGAGAGAGAGAGAGAGAGAGAGAGAGAGAGAGAGAGAGAGAGA
>LOJH01054214.1:0-12064 GCA_001685095.1 Ellobius talpinus
ATGTCATTGTTTTTTACCACTGAGTAGTACTCTAATGCGTATATATTCCACACTAGAATATTCTTAAGAGCTATGTCCTATGGGGTTGTGCTATTTTTTTATTTTTTGACTTTATGATCTTGTTAAAATTGTGATGTGGTATCCAAGTTTTGAACCATATTGTGAGTACTTCAAGATTTCTCATGTCCACTTTACAATGCTCTGTAATGTGCTATTGTAATTTTAAAACCCTCTTTGTAATGGTGTCAAGCATTATCATTGAACCAAGACTCTGAAGAAGCTTCTTTGGGCATGGGAAAGAGGTCAGGCCAGGCGATTACACTGAGTAGTCATGACATCGTCTCCAGTTGCATTTACTGCAACTCCTGTTAGACTTCTGTCTGAGCAATTACTGCTTTCACAGAATGACCCCGCTAACATTTGAAGGCAGCCAGAGGGATGGTTTGCTTTCAGACTCCTAGGCTTTTCCAGGACCCATACACAAGTATTGACATATCCTGGCTTAGGGGAAGGAGGGAGTCCAGGCCCTTCATTCCTCTGGCTTTGAATTTTGTTGTTCTCAGCATGGAAGAGACCGTTTAGATAGAAACTTCATATTTATTTTCGGAGCAATCAATAAAGCGATTTAACTTTCCTCTTCTCTCATGCATGATCAGTCTCTGTTCATTAGAGAAAAGCAAAGCATCCTTTCACCTTGACTTTATTACGGCCTTTTTTTATTGTCCAGTCCTGAAACAGGCTTGCTGGAAATCAGGGCAGAGTCAGTTATAGTGAGAGTGCTTCACAGAGGAAAACTGGCAGCCCAGGATTGGCTCTGAGCTGCCTTTGCTTTTGGTGCTATCTCTCAAAGAATAGGTGAGCTCTAACTACAGAGGTTCTGTCCAATGGTTGTTTTGCACACGCAAGCTCAACTGTCCAGTATCCTATTCCTATTGATGGTACCATCCTCACCCTAAGTGTGACTGTTACTCCCATCACAAATGAGCACTTCTTCAAGGTTCTATGCATTGTGTCTGCCATCTCAGTCATCTACAAACAAATCCATATTGTTTTTTCTACGTATCAAAACTACAAATATTAAATATCTTGCCCCAGGTCGCATAGCCAATACAAAGTAGAACAAGTGTTGAATTTAGGCTTGAAGCTGCAGAGCCAAGATTTTAGCTACAACACATAGACGTGATTACTTAGGATGAAGGCTGAGGACAACCTTCATCAAATACTGGTGTTCCCTGAGATTTCATTATAGAACATAAAATATTGAAATTCTGGATCATTTAAAAAGTCTTTCAATGTAAAAACAGTCATCTTAAATGAAAGATCCTTTTGCAGCTTGAGGTAAGCTGCTATGTATGTTTTCTTAGTTTACATTAGCAGCAGTGCATTCAAGATTAGTTACATTTCAAGTGTCTCTTCTTAATCAGAGTTGGTATTACATAAATATGCAACCTAGCCAAAAATTTTTGCAGTCCTTTAGTTGGCATTAAGTCTTGATAGTTCTGTAAGAGTCAGTTCTAGCCCTATATCAATTCCATTTCAAAGCTAGAGATATCATGACTGTCTTTTACTGGCCCAAAATGATCACCAGGCATCTCATATGATTTTATAGGTATGCCTAAGAGGAGGGACAAGTAGTAAAATTCATATGACTGTAAAGCTTAGACTCAGTTACATATCATGTTCTTGGCATTTTAGCTTTATCAAATAGAATTTTCTATAGTATCACATTATATTTTACTGTTCTATACAATTCTTCTTTCATCAAATATTAAAGGCATTTATAACATTTATTATAAATGTTATACTATTGAAGATTTGAAGATGATTTTGATAATTAGGGGCAATATTCTATGACATAAAGACAAAAGCACATTGTTCTTTGCTTCTCCTTGCTCTACTGCTCTAGTCACACACTCAGCTGCACCGGCTTTTGCAGCCATTGATGGACTTACACTTAATGAGCATGCTCACTCCGCAATGGCTGACATTTTGCTATGAGACTTCCAGCAGTGAATTCTTGTCAAAAATGGGTTTTCAGATCACTAGGCTTTCCATGATTAGAGCCTTTGGTACAGAATGACAAGTACATTCATCAGTTAAATGAATTAATTGCAAATGAGCAAAATTTTGGTAACAAGAAGAAAGTCTGTCAGAGAGAAAAGGCTGGGATGTGGAACGTTCCCTCTGCTTGCTGTGAGCCTCAGCTTCCACTTATCAGGGCTTCTCAAATGAACTTTAGAAGGCTGTTTAAGAGTCGACTTGTGGGTGAAATCTAAATGAATTACCGTTAGTATAACAATAACATATATTGATCTATAAGACTTCAGTATTAAGAAAAGAAACAAGGCTGTATATTATCTTGAAAGACTACATACATAGTCAAATTGAATTTTAAAGGAAACCACGGTGATTATATATACTTTACTGAGAATAAAATTAAAGAACAAATTCAAATCCATTGAGTCTAGCAAAGAATAAATCTCTTTAAGGAACAATTTGAACCTTGGGTAAAAATCATATTGAAAGTAACAATAATGAAAGAAGCAAGAATTAATCTCAAACTCTATTCACTACACCGTAAGTTGGTTTAAAAAAACACACATTTTAACTCCAAATTAATTTGCTATAATTTACAAAGTTGATGATAAGCAAATTTAAATTTGTTTTCCTATTTTGTTTTCATATTCTTCTTCTCACTTATGAACCTAAGAACATTTTAAAAGAAAAAGAAAAATTTTAGAGAAAAAGCCATTTCTCCCCCAGGAAAACCAATATGCTGGTGACAGAATGACATTCTCTTCATTGTGTATTGTTCTTATGTTGAGCAGTGGGTGTTTTGCCTGAATTCATGTCTCTGGACCACATGTGCACCTGGCGCATAAGAAGGCCAAAAAGAGGGATTGTAATTACAGACAATTGTGAAGGGCCATGTGTGTGCTGGGCCTCAAACCCAGGTCCACCAGAAGAACAGCGAGTACCCTTAGTCACTAAGTCACCTCTCAGCCCCATATGCATTCGTTTTAGATTAGTTGACCGTATTGCCCTTCAAAGAATCAAATTTCATAAAGAGATATATAATCTTTCTTACACTGAAAAAGCCTTGAATTGCATTATTAATGAAAGAATGCTCCAAGACTGTTCTATAAAAATCAATATCCAAACATAGATGGGAATACCTGTGAGCATATATAATGTGAAGAAAGCCAGGTAATGGTCAGAATGATGGCTGGTGGCCACTGCAAGTTGAGAAAGTTAAGGAATTGCTTAGAAGCTAGTGAGATGGGGGAGAAGCAGACATTTTCAAGACCCCATCTCTCATGCTGGGTGACTGGGGCACAAGAATATGTTAAATGCATGAGTTACTTGGTGATTTAAAAAGGAGAGACATGTACACATTAGTGAAAAAAATCTTCCAAAAGCCATGAGTTATAATCAATCTAATAACTTATCAAAAATAAGAAAAAAATTAATTGTAAATGCATTTGTCTAGTGACTATTTTTTTGCTTATAAATGGTATTTTAGGTATTTTTAATTAGCAAGGAAGCAACTAAGTTTTTTTAATTGCATAGCATTTTTTCTGAATATGTATTTTCTATTTAAAGCCAAAACATAATTCATACAAAATATTATCTAACAAGTTTGAAGTAAAAAATGTAAACATTTTGGACTGGAGAAAAGGAGGAAAAGTAGAAAGGTGTTTTTTCCTTTATATCTCTGTTATCTTGTATCTCCCTTTTACATGTCATATTTCCAAACACATACACACACACTCACACACATGCACATACACACTACACACACACACACACACACACACACACCACATACATACACTTCTAAAACCAGGAAGAAATAATAAAATTTGTCTTTGCTGGGTTCAGTCTTTTAAAATATGAACATCAATTATAGTACATCAATTTACAAATTTGAGTCTTTCATAATCAGAGTGAATACATTCCATATTGCTTTTCATATCACACATCTCTTACGTGAAAGAAAAGGTAGCTCAATAAAGATGTCACAGGCATTAAGAGTTAAGAGTATCAAAAAAGTAAAAACATGTAAAATTTAGAAGCACACATGCGTATGCATGCCACACAAACCCATACACACACACACTCACACACACACACACACTGGCTAAGAATAGTAAATAGTAAGAATAGTAAATAGTAAGAATAGGAAAGTTTGGTTTAAATGACTGCAGGATTATCTGACTTTGAAATGTGTTCTGAGATTTGTAGATCGCTTTTCTCTGCCTCCCTCCTTAGTAGGTCCTAACAGGAGAGAGACAACCAGGTCTCATTCTCCACTCTGTTGAAGATAACCAAGTGGCAGATGATAGTAATAGTTATTATATTATATTATAAAGGTTATTGTCCTGCTCAAGACGGGAGGGAGGATCTAACTTGACACAATAAAATAAGAATGGAGAGGAAGAGCTAAGGAAAATTCTGGGACAGAATGGAATTGGGCAAAAGAGCCTGTGTAGAAACTGGAATTTGCTGAAGAAAAACATGATGAGGTAGCCAGTAGCCAGTAGAGCAATCCCATTCAAACCTTAGTCTGAAGAGCAGCAGAGAGGGTGTAGGTGGGCCCCGAATCTCACCATGATGATGAATAGCAGGCACTAGAGTTTAGGAAAAGTTGGCTTTAGTGAGGGAAGGATCTGAAAGAGAACCGACAGCTAAGAATCAAGATGCACGTCAGACAGGGCACATGGATAAGAAATGGTGCCCTCTCGGGCAGAACAGCTATAGAGGGAGCTGGTTTAGGGTAGCAGAAATGAAGCAGAGATTTCAGTATCTCTGCTGAAGTAGGAGCCAGATCCACAAGACATAACTTTTGTATCATTTAAAAATGCCATAAGATCCCTTTTATTCTATTATTTTATATCTATCTTATTTTCATTTTAAACTATATGTTCTTCCTTGGAAATTGACTTTCTGAGCATTGGGTCTGGCTAGATTCTGCTAATGATCATTTACTGCTAGGCCAAAGTATGCAAATTCCATTTATCACGTTCAGTTCGGTATCAGACAAACATGACTACCGAGAGTAACACTTTTACTAACCACATACATCATGGTTAAAAAAAAAGACAAATTCCCTTCAGTTTAGATAAATGGCAATTTTTTATTCTGCGTAGGTAGTATTTATTATAGCTCTAAAAATCATTTCTGTTGAGTCTTTTTAGTACTCGAGCATCATAAAGCTCACATCAGTATTAATCCTGATGGATAAAAAAGAACAAAGCAACGGGTTGGGGGTCATGCACTATAAAAATTAAATGCACTTAACCCTTGTGGCATGGATCATTTTCTCTGTACGTCCATTCCGTGGTGTACACTTAGAAATAATGTGGTAGCTTTCAAGTTCCTTTGTGTGATTCCCTGAAATGACTGTGCTGTAGGGAGAAAAGACAACCTTCCAGGGCTGGGGAAAGTTCACAGAGGTTTCAGGTGGGCTGTGTTCTGCTGCTGATGGGAGGGAGGACCTGCTGGTCTTTGAGCTTTGTCTGGGTTTCCACCATATGGACTCCGAAGCAATGCACAACAGGAGTAAGTTTGCTCCAGTCACCAGCTGCCTAAGATACACATGATGCTTCAATCAGAGTAAAAATAGACACCTCTGGAAGGTGAGAATGGATGGGACGGAGAGGTGGTCCTGGATTCTTTACAGAAAGCCAGTCAGGGTGCGACTAGAGATATCGAGGATCAACGTGTCACTATCTAAACACAAAAGGAGGTGAAGTGAACATTTTGAGCAAAACGAGGTCAAGGAGATGAAAAGATTTCCAGATACCGAAATGGTCACAGTTCCAGGTTATAGTTGAAAAGGTCTGAGAAGGAAGAAAAAGAAATCGATGTTTGTTATGCCAGTACACAAACCTTTCACCTCTGGGGGAACGCTCTGGATTCAATGTCAAACCAATTTTGTGAGATTTACCCTTCAATCAGTAGGTCACAAACAACAAAACATTTTTACCTGACTTACAGGTTCATGTCTTGAAACAAAACCTTCAGAGTTCATTACAGAAACAGTGGTAGTGGGAACATGGGAGATTGCATGTTCAGACAAAAATGGTGCTCTCTCATATAACTCTTTCTCTTTCCATCCCTTCTTCCCTCTCTCTTTCCTTCCCTCTCTTCCTCCCTCTGGCTTGTTCACTCCCTCCCTTTCTCCCTTTTTCCATCTCTCTCTGCTCTATTTCACCTTCATCTTCTGTGTTTCAGTAGAAAGCTCAGTTTAGTTGGCTAGGAAGGTTGAAACAAAAGCCCCAAAGAGCCCATCAGATACCAGTGGCATCTGTCAGTGCTTTCTTGTACCTTCCTTGCTGTATGCTTCTTGTTGAAGGAGGGAGGCTCTGGACAGAGCAGCAATAAAACATCACTGGGATGTTTGGCCAAAAAAAAAAAATTAAGCCAAATCTTACAAATATACTGATGTTCTGCCTGTGTGCCCCAACTTATCTCATGAATTCTTAGCATTCTTTGTTGCTGGACCTTGTTATTAACTATCACACAATCCCCATAGGATTTTACAAAGCATTAGTTTTCTTCCTAGGGAAAGATGGGATGAAAATATCAAAGGGAGCGCTTGAGATGTCATGACTGTACTAAGAGTGATCCTCCCATGCCTCTGGTGTCTTCTCCCTGTCCATGATGTAAGATGTCAAGAACATCACAAGCTGACAAAACCTGCCTGTTTCTAGAATCTTGCAGACCCACCACACTGAATTGGATCCAAAAAATCTGATTCCTCATGTTGCATATCAAAAGTGCTTAAGAGCTCTCATTTTCTTTCATTACTTTGTAGTTTGTTACATATTTACTTAACTGAAATTCTGTAGGAAGAAAATTTGTCTACTTTTCATTTAAAATAAATAAAAAGACAAGTAAGTGCTGAGCTTTAACAATTTTTTGTCCTCATTGTCTTGGAGATCCCAACTGTAGCCTCAAAAATCCATTATTTTAGAGAAGCAGAGGCTCAGATTAATTATAGATAATTATAATTTATTATTATTCCTCCTTTCATAAAGGCACAAACTATGTATTATATAATCATACCAGTACAATAAATATTCAGAAACTTCTTATCAAATATAAGAAATGATCTGTAACTGAATTTTAAATGTATCTTTTGGTTAAGGAGGACCCCTAAGGTAATAAATAAATAAAAATTGTATGTTCAATAATGCCTGAGAATAGATACAGCTTTAAACACTTTAGTGGGCTTGCAGTTCTTTTCTAAGTACAAACGATTTGCAAAAATACTTATTCGTGGTGCCCTCTTAGTATTTTGAAGTTAATGGAATGATTTTTGCGTGAGTTTCTAGTGCCAGTTCTCTCTGAAAGGAAGGAGAATCCGTCAAAATAAGAAACGCATCACATTCAAAGACATATGCTGTGAGATTTGTTATCACATCACCAAAGTCAACAGACGTCCAGCCGTTCGCTTGCTCTTTAATTGTTTCATCCACATGATAATTAAGCATTCATCACAATTTCTGCATTAAATAATGAAATTTCCCTTTACTTTTCTGTATCATAAACATTGGCTTTCTCATAAGGAAACAGTGTGGGAAGATTGTGGATGGATGTGACAATGAACTCCTTGAGTGACAAAGAGGTTTGTCCTAGAATTGCACGGCCCCCACTGTTTGACTAAAGGGAATGGACACCAGTAGGAGAAGGAAACTGGGATCATTTGACCACATTCACAAGTGATACCAAATGTCTAGACATCAACAAACCGCCGGACAGAAAGGAAGAGATCAGAGCAAGCAACCTCATGAACTCAGGCTGACACTACAGTGAGTGTTTGGAGAGAGTATCCCAAAAACACCCTCTCAAGTTAAAGTCATTCCAAATCCAAGTCAATCTAGAGTAAACTGGGATGGATGGGGAGGGAGGAATTCTCTGCAAAAGAGAAATGAATGTTCAAACATATTCCCATACAATTGGTATGTGTGTATATATAACATTATAATACATTACACACACACACACACACACATATGGAAGAGTTTCTTGTCCAAACCTTTCCTTCTCCAGGCCCCATGAAAAGGCTTTCTGAGGTTGTTCCATGAGCTACGTTTGGAGGATGTGGAGCAGGGGAGTTCTGAGCGAATAAATGCCCAGGCTACAGATGGTAGGAAATTAGCCCAGCTCACTGCCTTCCCCCAGTAGCTCATCAGCCTAAGAATCTTGTGTCTTGTTAAAAAAAAAAAGGAAATCATTGCAACAGTTCACATTTTGATTTCATCCTTGCATTTCCAAAGTGAGTATTGGAACTTGTTCTATACCAGTTACCAACATTCCTCTCACAAGCACCCTGTCCTGTGACTCTATGTTCCGTAGGTATTCAGCAGAAATACCAATTTGACACACTGGTAAATACAGAATACCAGCAGATTGCATAGTCTTCATGGAGCCGGCACAGCTCAGGGATGTGCCATAGATCTGAGGAGTCAGCACTTCCATTGGACTTCACAGGGCTCGGCAGCTGTCAGCTCCTAAATCGCCACAGTGCCAGCCTTCAGGAAGCTTCATTTTTAGAAGCAACCCTACCAAGGATTTACATGGAATTAGTGCTCCCCTTACCTCCATTTGTGTGTGTATGTGTGTGTGTGTATACTTATGATTGAGGGCACACGTGGAGGTCACATGATAACTTTATGTATTACCCATAGCTTCTCATCTTCTTTAAAACATGGCCTCACTTGTTCACTGCTGAATGTGGATGTCAGCAAGCTGTCCTAGAATTGCCAGGGGTTCTCCTGTGTCTGCCTCCCATCTCACCAGAGGAGCACCAGGATTACAGATGTACATGCCCGGCTTTTGCATACATTCTGGGGATCTGAACACAGGTCCACACACTTGGGTAGCAAGCATTTTACCCATGGAGCCATTTCTACCACCCCATCCCCATTCATTTTTATGGGATGGAATAAATGCTGTTAAAGAACGCAAGTCCAGGAGTACAGTGCCTGACTCTGAAATTTATGCTGGCACTTGGAGGGTTACTCAGTTGCTCTAGCTGTAGTTTCAAGTCCATAAAATGCAGGGGAAGATATTGGTTCTCATGTCATAGTCTTATTGTAAGCATCCAGTGACAAAATACAAGGGGCATACTTCCAAAATTATCTGGCACGTTCTTAAGGGATTAATAGTGTCAACTGTGGTTGTTCCCACTGATTCACTATTGTGTCACACAGCAAGAAGGATGTTTGATGCCATCATTGGAGATGTTTGTGCTTGCTCAAGCCGATCAGCCTTACACGAAGTATTTTATTTTCTTATTACCTCATTATGGAGCTGTGTTAAGGGAAGGACAGATGTTCCTTTAAAGAAAAGAGTTTTGAGATATGAAACTCACAAGTTTACTTTCAGTATTTGAATGTTATTGCACGCTGTGACATACTGTTCTTAGCATTTTTTACACAACAAGGCACCCTGGAAAAGCAATTTTAATCTGTTCTCATGATAAAGACATTCATAACTTNTTTTTGGGGAAGGCAAGAAACACTTTGCTTTAACTGCTTCTTCGTTTCATCAAAATACTAAAAGAAGTATTAAAACATCAGAGGTTTTAATTAGCTGAGGCCTGATCAATTCATGTATTAGTGATGAATTAATTCAGTGTAAAAATGAGGTATTAGAATTCCCCGATTACCTCACAAATTACCCCCCACTGTGTGATGCTTTGTCCCTCCCTTCATCTCCCTCAGTTTTTAATGAACAGCTTTGATAGTTATTCATCAGCACATTCCAACAAATTTCACAGTACCTCTTCCACATATATCACTCTTTTGGGCTTCCATTGTGACAGTCGAGCTTACTGACCATCAGTGAGCGTCTATCCAGTCACAGTACACAGTAAAAAAACAGTTTTGTCCCAGGGAAAATGTCAGTTCCATGTGCACATTGCTGTGCCTTCAGTTTCCTACCCCATTCGACATGGCTTAATTGCATCCTTTGTAAATTGGCAGCAGAAAGAGTGTCTGTTTTAGAAGGTTACACCGAGGCTTAAGCTAACAAAGATTATGAAATAACTAACAGTTCCTGTCATAGATGAAAGTGTTCCTTTTATTTTAACTGACTGATATTACATTTAGATATGATCTAGAAAGAGCAATAGAGAATACTTGAAAAGAAAATGAACCTTCTGTTTACCTGTTTTTACCAATTGCTCTCCCATAAGAATAACAAGAATTCTATTCCAACTATTCTCTTCTTGCTTTATTTCTTCCACAGTACTTCACATGGTACTTCCATGTGTGTACATTCACCTATGTATAAATGTGCATCTGTACAGCTATCCACATGCATATGATGCTTTTGACATAGTGGATCACATACATGATGAAGAGTCCATCAGATTATGTTGCTTAATGACATCATAATCTTCTTAGTTGGAGTAAGTACATTAAAGGATATGTATACAGCAATGATATTTATTAACACTACATTTCTCAGAACTGTTCTCTCATTGAATCCATCCATGCAGCTATAGAGGGGTTAGGTTCTATGAGTTGCCTTTAAAAGTATCTAGCACATGCTTAAGAATGTGGTAATAGGTGTTAGCTATTATCATAACTGTTCTTTTATCTTGTTGTTCTATACAAAGAACAATTTTCTACATTTGGAGATATTTGTACTTGCTCGTGCTAATCTTTTGCATAAAGGTCACTTTTTTCCTTATTTTTTCTTATAATTGTTATAGTTATTTAATTAATAATAAAGTCTTACTTATATTTAAAAACTGACATTGTCTAGTTCATGTGTATCAGATATCAATTATATAATCACATACATTTGCATAAATAACTAAATTTCATGTTTTAGGAAAAATTCTAACACCACCAGCTTTAAGGTTAATACTGGCTCTCTTGACTGGTTCAATTGAACGTAGACAATGTCTGGCTGGGGGTCAAAGCCCCCTCCTCTGGACCTGTCACACCTACTCTCCTTATATAGAGAGTTCAGCTCTTTTAAGAAAAGATTCTTAGGTTTTTTTTCACATCCTAGACACTATAGCAGGAGGTACAGGGAAGTCTGAAGAAAGACTTGTTCATTTGCATTACACTGAAGCTACCTGGGACTTCCTATCTTCTGACACTAGGTAGCCAGGCCTCCCTCTTCACGTCTTGTCGTTTTAGTGTGTAACCCTCCAAGGAGAAAAAGATCTAGTACAGAAAGCCTCCTATAGCGTTCAGCTGCTACAGCCACAGGTCTCCCACAGCTGTGAGGTGTCACTGCTAGTATCTCTTGGCTGGGCTCCCAGACGACCTGCAGGAGATGAATTCCTCAAAGAAGAGGTGTCAGACAGAGCAAGGAGAGGATGGCAAACCCCAGAGAGTTTTACAAATGCATATCTTGGGTTTTGTGTTTGCTCAGAATCCTAGTCTATGCAAGAGAATCAAATTCACTGTAACAGCAATCTATCTGGTCAGGCAGCCTGTGGCTCCCAATGGAAAATCCACAAACAACTCAACATTGTTGAGTATGAACTGTAAAGGTTTTTCCTGGCATCATAGGGAGAATGACCTGTCTTTGCAGTTCCCAGCTCTCTTATGGAATCTAGCCTATATTCCTGAGAGGTGTTATATGATGGTTAAAATCAAGACCTGGTCCCTGTAAGTGCCAAGTTGTGAATCTCAACTCTGTCGCTTCTTATCTATGTGACTCTGGGCACATTTTCAACTTCCCTGTCTCCAGTTACACTGTCTAGACAACTGGAGTATTACTACAACCCAGTCTACCTTGTCTTGGATTGTAAAGACTGAATAAACTAGCATGCATGAAGTGCATAGAATGGCTGCTACTGCCGCAACTTTGCCTTCATCTCTTAGGAGAGGGGAACAGTTTTGAGTCAACCTTTCCATTTCCATTCCTTGGCACAGGAACAAGGCTTAACACATACTATGGATACTGAGCCTAGTTCTCAAAACTCCAATGACTCTGAACAAACACTCCAGGGTAGACATCAATGGCAGATATATATGTGTATATGTGCGTGTGCACATAGATAGATAGATAGATAGATAGATAGATAGAT
>LOJH01054215.1:0-12064 GCA_001685095.1 Ellobius talpinus
TGCCAGACAAGCCCTAGCCATCCTTGTGCCATTGTACCCAGCCTCTTTCTCTTTCCCTTCAGCTTTGGCCTTTCTGCTCTGTATTGGATCCACTCTGCTCGTCCTCTGCTCTACCCTCTGCCTAGGAAATCTGACTTTGGTTGGCCTAGCTAAGAGACCATCTCTACCTCGTTTTTGGCTGTAGCCAATAGAGAAGCACCTTCAAGGCTAGAGGTAGAAAGGAGAGTGACAGGAGCCACACTAGGTGATGCTTTGCTCAGGTCCTGCACTGCAGGTCATTTTGAGCTGGCTATATTTCTATCAGAAGGTTGTAGCTTCTCTCTGGAAGGCAGCTCACCCCCTTCACGTCTAACGGTTTGAACAGCCCCAACATTTCCAGATTCAAAGCACTGTGCTAACGTTTTTGGTCCTGTACCATCCAACCAGCTCTGCCCATTGTCTAATCTGTATGTGACCTCCCCTAGCACCCAGAGAGAGGGGACATGCATTAAGAAATATTGGTTGAGACTATAGAGACAGCTCAGTTGGTAAAGAGCTGTGCTTGAAAGCATGGAGACCTGAGTTTAAGTCTCAGAACCTACCAAAAAAAGAGAAGAGAAAGAGAGAAAGCAAAAAAGAAAGAAAGTGGAGAAAGGTAATGAATGAGAAGAAATCCAGGCACATGCTTGTAATCGCAGATCTAAGAGAAATGGAGACAGACAGAACTCTGGGTCTCCCTGGTCAGCCATCCTAAACTACCGAGTGAGCCCCAGGCCAAGTGAGAGGCTGTCTCAGAACAAACGGTGGATGGCACCTGAGAAACAACAGCCGAGGTTGTCCTCTGGCATATATACCTACCCACCTTCACTTGTATGCCTCCTTACAGACAAACGCATGTGCACGTGCACACACACACTCAGGAATTCATCTGTGTATCCACATTGTGCCCTGCCTGATACCTGCTAGTGGTAAGTAAACGTTTTGAACTGAGGCAATCAGTAGGGGGAGGTCTGAAAAAGTGGGGGACTGGAGAGCTGAGAAAGCCCTGATGCCAATTCTGGGGGCCAGTCTGTGAAGGTGACTCAGGCTTGGTGACAAGATGTGGCAATGCCAAGTATCTACAAGGGTTGGTAAGAACAGGCTGGAATTGTGGCCCTGCAGGAAGTGACTGATGTTTAAATTATACTTCCTCTACTTGGTGTCAACCCCGTGTGCTTTGCAGAAAAGCAACTTTTCAAGAAATCAAGGTTTGGATGTGAAATTTTGAGTTGCACGGATTGTCAACCTTTCGTTTGAAAATACGTCATCCTGGCAAAGAAATACATAGCGTCCAGTTTGTAAGCTCTCCGCTGCCAATGGGGACCCACTGGGCACCATGAAGGCAGAGGGTGAAGTGACTGGATATGGCACAGCGCTCTGAAGAAGATACTTCTAGCAAGTGGGCTGCAGAGAAGGCCAGCCCTTTGATCTGTAGCTGCACAGCAGTTCAGAGGAGTGGAGAGGCTGTTAGACTGAGAACGCTAATCTTGATTTTCCATGATGCGCTTTTTTTTTTCTTCAATCGGGCTGTAGTTCTAAAAATAGTCCTCGGGTTTGGTGGATTTCTCCGCTTTAGTCAGGTTCCCAGCCACTTTCTCTATTTCTGCTTCAAGCGAGGAGCCCTGAGTTCTTTTGGGTTTTATCAAATTATACACTATGCAAAGGCATCCATTTCACGAACAGATGGACTTAACGTGCATGAAAATACATGCCTTTTAGAGAAACTAAATTGGTAGTTCCACTTCTTCCCCCTTTTATTAAAGACAGAGTTCCAGGGGAGCTCTCTGCTATAAAGCCAGACTTCATAGACATCAGCAAAATGAGGCTTATTCAGTGGAAAGTGGACAGAACATCAGAGGAGGCTTCACACCACAGATCCTGCAGGGTTCAAGTAGAGATTCGAAAGACACCAGCTCCCTGTCCCAGCTCTGGTTTAAAAATAGGATAGGGGTGAGTTTTGAGAACTCCTAAGTCTTTACGAGTTGGAGGCTCCCTTAAAATAAACCGAGGATGGCTTCCTCTGGTTGCAACCAAAGCAGCGTCAAGACTGTAGGGGTTAGTGAAGAAGGCTGATGCTATCCACAGAGCCCTGGAAGTGAGGTCGGAACACAGGGACTTTATCACTAATCTGTCCTGCTAGACGCTCATGTTTTTCAGAGGGAGCATCGAGGCAGCTGGCGAATTCATGAGTTTATTGTTTGAGAAGAAACAGTTCTATAATGTAAGAAAGCATTTTGTTCCTTCATGATTTTATTTATGCATGTGTCTCTTTGTTTATTATGGCTATAGAAACTAGAGTATTCATGTATTTTCATGGTGAAATTTCATTCAGTACACTACCAACATGAATGATCTATTTGGTGCTCTTTCACATCAGTCCAACAAGCAACTAATAAGGTGAGCTGTGTATATATGTCCATGAAAATTTTTTTTAAACAAAGTATCTTACAGATATAGCCTCTAGTAACAAATGGTGATTTCGGTCTGTCTGTCTTTGTGTGAGAGTGTGTGTGTCTGTCTGCCTATCTTGGAAGTATGTACACATGTGTACGGGTGCATGTGCTTGTGCACACGTGTAGAAGTTAGAGGACACTTCGGATATTTTCCTCTATTACTCTTTCCCTTATTTATTTGGAGGCGGTGTCTTATATGTAGCCATGGCTGGACCAGAACTTGCTGTATAGATCATGCTAGCCTTGAACTCATGGAGATCTGCCTGCCTCTGCCTCCTAAGTGCTGGCCCCAGAGGCTCCTAACGTTCTCCTGTCTCTACAGCCTGATGCTGGGGATACAGGTATTAGCAGCCATGC
Source organism: Ellobius talpinus (assembly GCA_001685095.1). Taxonomy (NCBI): domain Eukaryota; kingdom Metazoa; phylum Chordata; class Mammalia; order Rodentia; family Cricetidae; genus Ellobius; species Ellobius talpinus. The sequence continues at coordinate 2,829 of LOJH01054215.1, forward strand.
CTGGTTTTTACAAGGGAGCTGGAGATTTGAACTCAGTTTCTCTTGCATTCTCAGCAAGTGCTTTGTCCCCTTGAGCCTTCTCCACAGCCCCTACGGTGATGTGTATATGTATTTATCACATTTAACACACACATTTCATCATGTATGCCTGGCAATGCTTAAGCATGCATGGAAAGCCCGTTTATGGTGGTTCTCCAGTTGTTCCTATCCTGGACAGTCCTAGATGCTTGTGTTATTGTCACACCCAAGGTTACACAGTCTTCCTTTATGCTGTCTATCTAGCGTTTTTTGGGGCCTTCTTCTTTGCCTTTCCCCATGCACTCCTCCAAGTAGTGCTATCTTTGGGTAAGGGTATCTTCCGACATTCATTCCCATAACATGGCTGAAGTATCTCAAGCACTGTTGCCAAATCCTGTAGTTTCCTTCCTTCTGTAGATGGAGATGTTTCTTAATGTCATGGTTGCACAGCCTATCTCTCCGTGTAACGCCTGGAATCCTCCTGAGACATGCCATCTCAAACACATTCAGCCGCTGTTCTGAGGAGCATTTCATTGTCCAGGTTTTGGAGCTGTAAGGAAGGCAGCTCAAGACAAGAGTCTCATATACTTGTGACTTTGTTGTTGTTGCTATGTCTCTTGTTGATCAGACCTTTCTGACCACACACACACACACACACACACACACACACACTATCTCACAAGTAAAATCATGCTGTCTACGATTGTTTACAGTTTGCTTGTTTTACTAAAAAAACAAAACAAAACACTTCTTGACAGAATGTGAAAATTAGCCATGTTCTTTTGGAAGTCTCATAATTGCTGTAGTGATGGACACTGTGGTCCTTTCAGCTATATTCCCTATTAGTAGGATAGAAGATGAATTTAGTTTTGCGCTGTTAAGAGAAAATGCAGCTGCACTCACTGAAGCTTTCTCCCTGGGGTAGGTAGGGAGAACTGCACTTGCTTGATCAAAGAGAATTCTCCTTTAACTTTTTTAGAGACACTTCCAAATTGCTCTCCAGAGAGTCCACTGATGTGGGCTGCCCCCCTGCCCCCAAGCAACATTTATGAGCACACCTTTCCCCTTTCCCTCACTGACATGGGATATTATTTATTCTTGTCATTTTTTTCCAATCGGATGAGTGAAAACTGGTTTTAATCAGTGCTTCCCAGAGGACTGGGGAGTTTGAGCAACTTCCATATCTTTATTTGTTTCTGATGAGGAAAGCATAACTCTGTGTAAGGTAGCAGAATAAAAACTCCTACCTGTAATGGAAAGAATAGCCCTGGGAGGAGCCAGCAGCTCCAGTTCTACCCTCTGTACGACTGCGCTCGGTGACCCAGCTGCTAGCCATTTCTAGGCCTCAATGAGCTCATCTATAATATAACAAAAAATATACTGGTATGGGTTAACTATCTTTGTCTACCAAGATGTCAAAGCCCCAAATCCTCTTCCCATTCATAACATGATGATATTTGGAACTGGGGCCTTTGGGAGGGAACTGAGGTTAAACAAGAGAAGCTGTCTGTGAGCCAGGGAAAACACCTCCACTTAGAGCCGAAGGAGCCTACACCTTGATCTTAGACCTCCTAGCCCAGAGCTCCGAGGAATCACTTGCTGTTGTTTGGGTCACTCCCTCTGTGGGACCTTGCTATGGCTCTCCAAGCAGTTAGGCGCACACCACACCGTCGTTCCTTCCTGTGAGAAGGCAGCTACAAAAACTCATTATAAATGTGTCTCCAGTGCCCACTGTGACACCATGCCCTGCTCTCTAGAGAGTCCAAAGGCTTGGTATCAAGTGGTGAGACCCAGGACATCCAGTGGGGTAGCTGCAGGTCAGGAGACCTTCAAAAGAGTCAGGTAGAGGGCGAGCATCCCTTCCTTCATCCAGCCTCAGAAGAGGCCTGAAGGCAATCTGCTTTACTAGTCTCCTGACTCTTATATTCTTAATCCCCAAACTCCTCCAGATACACACACAGAAAAACACTTAACCAAATACCTCGGTGCCTGGTGACCAGTCAAGTCAAGCCATGAAGAAACTTACAGTCTAGAAGAAAGTCTGAACTCCCCACCCCCACAATCTAGTCTGTAGGGGAAAGAGCAGTTCCTAAGTCCAGCACCCCATCCCCCATTTTCACTCCAACCCCAGCGCCCTTTTCTATTTAGTGTGTGCTGGTAGTCAGTGATTGCAACACTGTTAAAAACGGTCCCTGTCAGGGCCAGGAAGGAGCTAAGAACAGCCCAGGTATAGGAACTGCCAAGCTCAAGAACGTTCTAAGCTTGCATGATTTGGCTCTGACAAACCACCCAACCTTTTTGCTTTTACTTTTGGTCTTTTCACCAAGTTACACAACAACCACTTCAGGTCATTTACCTAGTCTTCAGACGTTTGTGGGTCTCCAGCACCTTTGTACCTGCCTTGTACTGGTGACTCGGAACACAAAGGTGAACAAAAATGTGTCCCTGACTTGAGGTCCTATTGCTTTGTAAGTTTGTTGTTTTTCTTCCTGACACATGGGGATCTGATTTATCACTTTTGGGAAGAGCGCCTGGAAGTCCCCTTCTAAAGGCAACACACACATATGGAACATAGGTTTATCTGTCATCTCCAGCTTCCTCCTACCCCTCATCATCTTCCTGACTTTCTTACTTGCCCTCCATCCTTGTGCTCCTCAGGTAGGGATGTTATCTTATTCATTTCCCATTTAATTAAATGTGTGTGTGTGTATTTTTGCGGTGAATGTACAAGAGCGTGTGTAAGTGTGGAATCCAAAGGAAGACGTCAGGTGTCCTGCCCCACCACCTTAGTTTTATTCTGCTGAGACAGGGTCTCTCCCTGAGCCTGCAGCTAGGCTGGAGGCCAACAAATCCCAGAAATCCTGTGTCCATCTCCAACAACACTGGAATTGCAGGCATGCATGACTGAGCCTAGCTCTTTTATGTGTGTGCTAGGATTTGAACTCAGATCCCTATACTTGAACAGCAAGCCCTCTTACCCAGAGCCATCTCTCCAGCCCTAAAATTTATTTTACTTTTATTATTTATTGATTTATTTATTTAGTGATTTTTTGAGACAGGATCTCTGTTGGATAGTCTGGAACTCCCTCTGTAGACTACTAGGCTGGGTGAAACTCACAGAGACTCACCTGCCTCTGCCTTCTGCGAGCTAGGATTAAAGGCACGTGCCATCACACCTGACCTAATTTCAATTTTAGCTGATACGAACTAATTATGAAGCACAGTTTGAGATTTTGGCACATGTGTATGCCCCAAATGTTTCTCATTTCTTTGTGAGTGGAGCATTCAACTTTTAGTTAATTTGAAACATTCAATACATTGCTGTTAGCCATATCACCCTACTGTACAGTATAATCTCAAATTATACTGTTTTTGGTGCCCCCAAATCCACCTTCCCATGCCTAAGCTCCTGTCTTCTTAACTTCTGCAGTGCCCAGAAGATGAAGAACCATACTCCTCAGTCAACAGCTTAGCTGAATCCTGCTAATCCAGGAACTGATGCTTCCACTGCTCTTCTGGGGCTCCATCCGAATTAAAATAAATGAGATCATACAGCTGTGTCTCTAAGCAGTCCCATCATTATGGTCTCATAAAGAACGATCTGGAAATACTGTCATACTTTCATTGCTCAGGATGAACCCCAGAGCAATTAAGTTAGGGTCTTGCATGGTGAGACACAGGCATCCCCGACGTAGAAAGCTGGCTAGTTGATTCTATTGTGTAACCACTTTTGAAAACTACCATCAGAGCTGGGTAGCGGTGGCGCACGCCTTTAATCTCAGCACTTGGGAGGCAGAGGCAGGCGGATCTCTATGAATTCCCGGACAGCCTGGTCTACAGAGCAAGTTCCAGGACAGCCTAGGCTACACAGAGAAAGCCTGCCTCAAGAAAACAAAAACAAATGAAACAAAAACGAAACACTCTTCCCCCAAGAAAAGAAAATAAGAAAAGAAAGTACTGTCAGACAGGCATGGTGGCACACACTATTTAGCTACTCACATGGCTAAGGCAGGAGGGATCTAAGGTTCGAGGCCTGCCTGGGCTACATACAGAGTGAGTTTAAGGCTAGCCTCGATGACTTAAGTGAGACTATCAAAATGAGAGCTTTATAAATGGCTGGGGATGCATCTCAGTGGTGGGTACTTTCCTAGTCAGTCCCCAAAAGCACAAAACAAAAACAAAAGCCTGTTGCCTCAGAGGTTAGATGGGTTCTTCTACAAGCTGAGGGGTGTCAGCCCAGGAAGATTTTGCACACTGAATACCAGGTGGCCCTCTGACATAATAATGATTTCAGAAGAACTTTGCAGTTTTATGAGAAGCCAGCTCGGAATAGCGAGGCTGACTTTACTGCCGTTCAAAGCTCAGTTACCGTTTTAGAGAAATGAGGCCTGAATCCAAAGGAGAACAATATTTGATAGGACAAGGCTATAAAGATTTCCCAGCAATCAGGTAAACAAGGAGCCTGAGTCACAGAGTACAAGGCAATAAAGAACTAGCCACTTTTTACCAAACACTAGCCCCCAAAGCAGCGCTATCAATCCGTCTGTATCTGAAGCAGTTGGCCCGGGTGCCAGTCACTGATTAGATTGGGTAGAAAAGCCACCAGCCTGCTGTTGAGCCAGAAGGCAGGCAGAGAAGGGTGGGGAGAAGGAGGAAGCATGCACCCAGTAAAATCCGATTTGGACTCCTATGATGTGCCTGGACTCATTTGGAGGGGGGGTAGCAAATCCTACCTGGGTCACTGAGATATTCTATGTCTGGCTTTCGGAATATGTGTCCTGTGGCTTGTCCAGGAGTATCTACTTTATTATTTATTTTCTGAGACAGGCTTTTACTATATAAGTCAGATAGACCTTGAATTCCTGACCCTCCTGCCTCCAGCTGGAATTATAGACTTAGGCCACCAGGCCAGGGCACACTAGCCTGTGTTGAAATCACACCTACCTTTGTCCCATGAATGAATCAGGATGGATTTAAAGAAAACTAAATGAACAAAAATAGGGAAACCATACCAGTGAGGAAGCATGTGATGTGGGTGGTGCCCATTGGAAGCACATTCTGCTTCCCATTTAAAGCCTGCAGTCAAAACACTCACACATGTAAAAAGTAAGTCTAAAAAACAAAAACAAAACAAAACAAAATCCTCGCCTCCTAGGACAGTCAGCACCCAGCCTCCTTCTTTTCTGACCCAGGCTTCATCAGTAAAAGAACCAACTCCCTCCTCCACCTGTCTCACCGAACCCCCACACATGTGGGTCTGCTGAAATTCTGGATTCAGGAGCACCAATGACACTTCTGTGCATGACACAGTAAAGGACATGGGGCTCATGTGCTGCTCCTGTCTCTTCTCATCGCTGTCACATGCCTCTAGTCCATCAGACTTCGCTTCAAAACACTCATTCAAAGATTGAATTAATGTAGGTGGTGGCACATATCTATAATCCCAGAATTTAGAAGGCAAAGGCAGGAGGATTGCTGAGAGTACAAAGAAAGACTGCTAGTGAGACCCTGTCTCAAACAAACAAGGAACACTGAACTCAAAAAAGATAGAGCTAAGAATTTCAATATGATTTAACAACGAGTTGAGGCAAAACAAAGACAAAGAAAAAAAAATTGGGCTCCCTGTAATTTCACAGCAATGCGTCTATGGAGATGACCCAGGGCACAGTTGCACCAGCTTCATAAATATGAAGTTTAACTGTTGTTTGATGCTTTTCAGAAGGCATAATGTTGCTTGTATGAGAGTCATGCCCAACAGACCCACATTTCACTTCTGGGGCTTTAGCTCAATTCCTAATCCTAAACTTTTAGAAAATGCTTGTTTGCACAGCTGTATTTGTTACCAAATGGCGTATAACAGGTAAGTGACTAGATAGAGCCTAACCACAAAACAAAAAGAGCATTGAAGGTGGTAGAATAGTAATGCTCCCAGGAAACCCCACAAGATGATACACGGGAGAGTATGGGAAAAGTGCCTCTGCTTAAATGTTAAATGGAAAACCAACAAGGTGTTTTGTTAACGTTGATCAGATGCCTTATCACTTGGGGGTGCTGGATTGTGGGCACTTTTCTTTCATCTTTATTTCAGTCTGTTCATTTCAAGATTTACTCAGCAAGGGCTTGGGCTTCCCTTTGATCACATGTGTTTGTCACTGTCTGGTCTGGATGAAGACTGGACACGTTCAGGGATGTGTTGACTTTTTCATGCAGTTTGTAAAATGGATTACCCCCCCAGGAAGCACAGTTTCTGTTCAATGACTTGGTGAGGGACTCTGGTGATGGGGTCAGATGGGTTTGAAGCGGAAGGTAATTTTTCTTCTGCATTTTCTTTATTCAGTGTTCAGGATAGGTGAAATGCTATGCCACCTCTGCTCGTGGAGCTTCTTACATCTTACACAAAACCTGTAAAACTTAGACTCAAAAGGACTTTGTGTGTGTGTGTGTGTGTGTGTGTGTGTGTGTGTGTGTGTGTGCATGTCATGCTTTGCAATGTGAACTGGTCTCCAACCTCCAGCTCTCAATCCTCCTGCCTCAATCTTTCTGTGTGCTGAGATTATAGGCAAATATCAAGACACACAAGTCAATGACCTACAGTTGAATCTCTTTTCATTTTAGGCCTTCCCTCATTTCCTCCCTGCCCCTTTCTTTTCTGGGGGTTTCTAAAATACGAAAGGTAAACTTTGCCATCTTAGGCATTCTTAAATACACGGTTTGCTAATGTTAAGTGTATTAACACTGATGTGGGACAGACTCTTTAAAGTCTGCTTGTTTGTTTTTTGTTTGAAACAGACCCTGGCTATGTAGTATTCTCTTACCTACATCTCCTGGTTGTAGGGATTATAGGCATGAGCTAACTTTCTTGTCAACTTCCGCTTCTCCCTCTTTAGCGTTGTACACACTGAGCAAGAGCTCCACCAATCAGTTACGCTCTCAGGCTTAACAGCTCTTTTTGAGGTGTAATTGATAAGTAAAACTTATCTAATGCAGACAATTTGATGAATCTGGACACAAGCAAACACTGCTCCCAAACCATCAAGACACTAAATTTACCTGTTTCTGGTATTTTCCAGTACCTCCATCACCTTACAAAGAGGTATATAGTGTCTTTAGTCACAGGCACGGTGTGGAATAGGCGGAACCCTGAATTTATGCATCTTGCATGCCAAGTATTGTAGCTTCTATGGAAAACAGTACAGTAATTTCTCAAAAGATTGAAAATGGAATCACCGTATGTTTCAGGAACTCCACTTCTGAGCTTGTATCCAAATGAACTGAAATCAAGATCGTGAAAAGATGTTCATATTCCCAGAAACACTACACAATTGTATATAAAGGCCAGGATATGGAACCAACTTCACGGCTGACTACATTAAAGGAAATATAGCAAATACAAATAAAGGAATATTTTGGGGGATTAATGAAGAAGGAAATTCTGTCATGTGTGACAGTATGGGTAGATCCCTGTCCCCTAAGTCACCCAAGAAGGGCAAATATGAGGAGATTCCAGATCTACCTCTTAGGAGCTCTGCTCTTCCTGAGTCCGGGGCTGGGGCTGTAAAGTGGGAATGGTCCTTGCTCCCTGTGAGTGTGATCATGAGCACTGGAGTGACTGTGTGATGCAGGTCTGTGAAAGTCATCTGAAAAATGCTAATGATTGGCACTGCCGCAAAGTCTCATGCCCCATCTTTCCCTGGGGAACTGACAGGCTAGTCAAGGCCTGGTAACAGGGATGGGAAATTCATCTCCAGACACATTGTTCCCAGTGAAAGCATAATATTTTTTCAACAACGGCATATGATATTTTCTCTCTCATGAACCACATAGCTTATTGTTTATCATTTTTATAGTTCATGAGAAATACTCTTTTATGTTTTTAATGTCTTCCTTGAAAAGTATATGAAGTCTGTCATGGTTTTAGGGGAAAAAAGACCTTTCCTTCCTTTCCTTTGAATTATAGAAGTTGTCAAACTTAATGACCAGAAGGAAACAAGGGCATCTTAGAAACACTTATTAAACAAGGTACAAAGAATAATCATGACATTCTGTTTCTTCGGCATCTGGAAGTCACCCTTAGCGAGATTTGCGCGGTGCCTGGCTCTGGGATCAGGGCATAAAGACAAAAGGATTGATTCCTCAGCTCACCCTCCTTTTCACCCCTTTCTCTAGGAGGAAGACGTGAAAATTAACATGTGACATCCTCCACAATAAGTTCTGGGGGCTGCAGGCTGGGACGCCAATGCTGGCTGAGGGAATTAAGATGACACACAGAAAGCACAGTGCTAATCTCCCTAAATCCTTAAGCACTCTTGTCCCTTCAATGTCCTTATCATGGCATTGTGCAGATGTGAGCCACCTCTACCTTTGGTGCAAGCACTGTTGGCCAGGGGACTTTCCTTTCATTCTGTTAGTACCTGGGTCTAAGACATGTTCAAAAGGTGACATGAAGCCATTAGGAACATCCTGATTCCAGATCTAGGAATCCGTTTTTAACTGCAACTGGCCTTGGAGAAATTCACAAATATGTATGGCACCCTGGCTTTATGTTTTAAACACATGTATTGGGGCTTGGTGTGGCTGTGCATGCCTGAAATCTTGGCACCCAGAAAGCACAGGAAGGAGAGCTGTGACTTCTAGGCCAGCTTGGGCTGCGTGATGAGTTTAAGGTTAGTTTGGGATTCATAGCAAGACCTTCAAAAGCAAGACAGGAGAGGAGTGGAGAGCAGGGGAGAGGAGTGGAGAGCAGGGGAGAGGAGTGGAGAACAGGGGAGAGGAGAACAGTGAGAGGAGAGGAGATGGGAGAGGAGAGAAGAGCAGGGGAGAGGAGTAGAGAGGGGAGCAGGGGAGAGGAGAGGACTGGAGAGGGGAACAAGGGAGAGGAGAGCAAGGGAGAGGGGAGAAGAGCAGAGAGAAGAGAGGAGAGGAAAGGAGATCAGGGAGAAGAGAGGAGAACAGGGGAGAGGAGTGGAGAGGGGAGCAGAGGAGAGAACAGGGGAGAGGAGAGCAGGGAGAGGAGAGCAGAGGAGAGGAGAGGAGATCAGGGAGAGGAAGGGAGAACAGGAGAAAGGAAAGCAGAGAAGAGGAAAGGGGAGCAAGGGAGAGGAGAGGAGAGCAGGGAGAGGAGAGGAGAGGGGAGCAGAGGAGAGGAGAATAGGGGAGTGGAGAGCAGAGGAGAGCAGGGAGAGGAGAGCAGAGGAGAGGAGAGGAGATCAGGGAGAGGA
>LOJH01054218.1:0-12064 GCA_001685095.1 Ellobius talpinus
TAGATTCCTCTATTGAGAGTTCTCTGTTTAGGTCTGTACTCCATTTTTTTTAATTTGTTCTTTTGGTGACCAATTTCTTGAATTCATTGTATATTTTGGAGATCAGATGTCTGTCTGATATGGGGTTAGTGAAGATCTTTACTCATTATGCAAGCTACCATTTTGTCTTGTTGACCATATCCTTTGTTTACAGAAGCTTTTCAGTTTCAGGAGGTGCCATTTATTAATTGTTTCTCTCAGTATCTGTGCTACTGGGGTTATATTTAGGAAGTGGTCTCCTGTGCCAATGCTTTCAAGTGTACTTCCTACTTTCTTTTCTATGAGGTTCAGTGTGGTTGGATTTATGTTGATGTCTTTGATCCATTTGAACTTGAGTTTTGTGCATGGTGATAGATATGGATCTATCTTTATTCTTCTACATGATGGTATCCAGTTACGCCAGCACCATAAATTCAGCATTCTTAAGATTCCTGTTTACTTCTAAATCTTTTGAGGACCAGAAGAACGTGTATATATGATTCCACCTATTTGTATATTATGAAAGATTTTATCTCCTAGTAACATCACAAGCTTTACCCATAATGTCTCACCAATGTGATCGCTGAAACATTCACTGAATGATAGTAACCATATCAAAGTGGATGAGGAAAAGCTTACGAAGCCTAAACCCCACACAAAGACCTACAGGAAACCAAGGAATGCTGAAATTGAGAAAAATAATCTTCTGTAGGGAAAACACATAAATTGGATATAAAATAACAAATGTTTAGCCCAGAATATATGCATACAAGTAACATTATATAAAATAGATCAGTAATAATTAGGAATATATATGTATATACCTATATACATGGAGCAACTGTGAAAAAGAGGCCAGAATTTGAAAGAAAACAGATTAGGAGAGTATTTGAAAGAAGAAAAGGAGGGAGAAATATAGTAATTATATTTTAGTCTCCAAAAGCAAAATAGTTTTAAAAAGTTACAAATTCAATATGAAAATATAAAACAACATATTCTTTAGAAGTTATAGAGTCCTTATACCTCTTGGAACCTCTGGAGAATGTGGCAAGCAATCATAAAAGAATGAAAGCTAAAAAGTGAAATAGTAATTTGATGTTGTTAAAATATGCTAAACTTGTGGCTCCCCTCAAAGTTCACAGTGAGTTCCAGGAGATCTTGAACTACCTGGTAAATATAACGAGTCTGAATCATTTCTTTCTTATAAATTTTCACATAATTATCACCTGAGCTTCACACATTAGCTTTTAAGTAGGAGGAATGTGTATTCTGAGTTCCCACTTAGACTGTAGCTCCTAGAGGCCTCATCTATTGCTGTGCTTTTGTTTTGCTAGGAGGTTTAGATCCATCCCACCATATCTTTTTGTCAACTCCTCATATATCCCTATAATTTCATTTTCTGCTCATCAAGGGAGTAGCTGCTGGACATTGGGGATTATTTAAGGTAAGTGATTGACAGTCATGGTAACTAGCCATACATTTTCTTTCTTTTTCTTTTTATAAAAAATATGCACAATATATTTTGATTGGAGGTTGGGGAAATGGCTCAGTAATTAAGAGCATTTATTGCTCTTGCAGAGGTCTCGAATTCATTTACCAGCACCTACATGGTGGCTCACAGTTGTCAATAATGCCCTTTCCTGGAGATCCACACCCTCCCGACACCCTCTTCTGACTGACCTCCATGGATACTAGGCACACACTTGGTACACACACTTTGTTTGTGTGCATATACAAACAAAATGTACATTAAAATACATCTAAAAATTTAAAAAACAATATATTTTGACATTTTTATTTGGCCTACATCCTAACTACCTCCCTACTCATCTACCTTCATGTTCTTTATCTTTCAAAAACAAAATAAAAATCAACAGAGAAACAAAAATGACATATCAAAGTAATAAGAAGCCAACAAGTCAAAAATATCAAAATGAGAGTTTTTTTTTTTTGTTGGGCAACTACTTCTGGGAATGGATCCTGTCTTGAAGTATAGATGATGTGTCCAGTGACATTTTATTGAACAAAACTGATTTCCCCTTTCCTAGCAGACATCCATTGCAAATACCTTTTGACTTAGGTAGGGATGGGACTTTGTGTCTGCTTCTCCTTCTCCGTGTAGAGTTTTTTCTTTTTTTTAGATTGAACTTCTGCAGGTCTTTTGAAATTTGTCAAAGTCATTGTGAGTTCATATGTATACAAGCCGTCTGGATGATATATTGCTTATTTGATTATTTTCAACTATCAAGAAGTCTCTAGAGCACAAATTTCCAAAATCAGTGCCACCAAATATTGTGAAAGTTCCTTCTTCTATAGCCTATTTTTATTTTCAGATAGTTTCATTTAAGAACAAAATTCTTGCAAGTTAGTTTTGCTGTCCAAAAACTATGCAAGACTGTCATTTGTACTCTAAGTAAAATGAAATGTCTTTAAAACACTGTTTTAGTTAGCCTTTATATCCAGTCTTATCATAGGAATTTTGTGGCACAATTGTTTATCTTTAACTCAGTTCTCCAAACCATTTTCAGCCGCTACTAAAGCCAAGTTTTTGAAGGAGTCATTTATCAAAATTACTAAGCTTGGGGTGTTGAAATGGATTCATAAAAATTGCTGGTATGATTTGGCCTAAATCTATAGTTTTCTACCATTTATAATATTCACGGAGTGATAATAGTGGAAACATTAAATAAAAATCTGGCCTCAAGTTAGAAAATAATGTTATCATAAGTAACTTGAAATTGTTTCTGCCCAGTCCTTTGCATCTCTCCATTGTAATCCATGTGGTCAGTTTAGGCACCAGCTTTAAGTTTCCCATTTCATAGATAAAGATACAGAATTTCAGAGAAGTTGGGGATCTTACCAGTATCATGTAGCTAGAGAGTTATAGAACTAGGATTTGAACATTTTAACCTTCTTTTAAATGAGTGGCAGAACTCAGAAAATGTTGATATTTAGAGGAAATTTTATATAACTGTATCCACTCCCATGGCTAGCCATATATGGTGTGGGACAATGGTTTATATTCTGTCAATTATATTTTAAATAAAAACTGATTGGCCAGTAGCCAGGCAGAAAGTATTGGTGGGACATCAGACAGGAAGTAGAGGAGGGTCAATGGGAACAGGAGAATTCTGGGAAGAAGGAAGCCCATTCCTCTGCAGTCTTGGCCCAATCACAGAAGAAGCAAGATGAGACTGCCTTGCTGAGAAAGGTACTGAGCCATTTGCCTCACACAGATAAGAATAATAGGCTAATAGAAGTTGTAAGAGATAATAAGAAGCCTGAGTTACTTAGGCCAATGAGTTTATAACTAATGTAAACCTTTGTGTGATTTCTTTGGGACTTAACAACTGCAGATACCAGGCAAGACAAGGACCGGATAGGACAGAAAACCTCAGTCAACACATATGGATGCATAGTTACAGGTAATGTTAATGGTTTAAACCAAGGCAATATAAATGTGGAATTCAATTTATGTGTTTATATGTGTGGAGGTGGGGTATTAGCAGCCAAAACCATTATTTCTGAAGCTGATATAAGTGCATCCATCAAATGTTTTCATCTTTTAGGTAAAACATAAAATGTACTTTGATGAAGAGTATGCTGCCCATATTAATGTCTCTTGGACAAACTACTGTGGAGCCAACAAAGCTTGAGCTAACATCACAGTGGTATTGGCTTCAGGAACACTGTTGGAGTTCCAAGCATCTTGTTTCTGGATTCATTTCTTTCTTGTTAATATCTCATTGTCTCTCACAATGTCAGTTGGCTGAAGTCCTTTCTTTTCTGTTGCTGACTGTCATTCAAGGCTCCAGGTCCTTCTGTATAGGAACTATACCTTTCAAGGACTAATTGGAGTAAATTCAAACATCAAGAAAACAAACTGGTTGGCACCCAGACAGCTATTCTGTCCCTAGTAACTCTCCAACCCTCTCTCCCAGTGTGACATCATATACTGCTACCTTCATACCTTGGATCTGACTTCTTCAAAATGTGAAGAGTTCCAGCCTTAAAACCATCTTTATTTTCTCTCTTTCCTAAATGAGATCCCAGTTTTTTAAGCTCCATCCTTGAATCTTGGGAAAAGTTTCTAGGGGTGAGTCAGAGTGAGTCAGAGTTGATAAAAGCATTGCTTTGAAGCATCAATATCTCTTGTGGTTTATACATTTCAGAAAAAAATTCCTTGAATCAATCCCACATCATGATATGTTCCTGCTAATCTGGACTCTTGCACTGAGATTGAAGCCTCTGTTGTCTTTTCAGTTTAGAATTGATTGCACTGAGCCAGGACAAGCTTATCTCTTCCAAACTATTGGATGTTCTCTTCTAGGAAGAAGAAATTTTCTCCACATGTAAAACAACAGTTTTCAAGGTATATTTTGATAATGCAATAAAACAAAGCACCATTGGTATACATAGATAGATATTTTTATAATTTAATAAAATCAAAATATTCTCACAGGTATTTTTTTCACATTCTCTCAAATATTGTCTTACTTTTTTTCACCTTCAAGAATATTAACTTATCCTTCGATGCTCTGTAAACCATATTTCCCACTATTTAAAACTGATTGTTCATGGCCACACAATTTTTAAAATGGAGAAACGCTTAAAGTGTTAATCTTTAATAACTTGGAAAAGTATAATAAGGAAGGGAAAAATGAGCCACTATCAAACTGTAAAAGAAAGTGCTTCCGGTCACTATTCAATCTTCCATGAAGACCCCCACCTACCTAAATGAAACAAAATGGAACAAAATCCTTGAGTTAAAAGGTTTCTGTGCTATTTTGTTCTGCAATTTGGTCTAAATTTAGATCATAGCAAGAAAACAAAAAGGGTAATGCCATTTTATACATAACCCTTCCTTCTTTTTATTCATCTCAAGTCTCAAATGCCAGTGCTATGAATATTGCCATAAGCTGTTAATTGAGAGCTAATTAAAATTCAAATGCCACTTGGAGATTTCACATTCCTATTCTCATAGTTTATCCATGAATGTAAAATATATATCTGAAGAAGTTCATTTTCTTTGTCGGTTCTTGTCACTCAATTGTGCGTGGCTGTGGAGGCTTTGCTTCTAGCAAACTGTCAGCTTGCAGTGAACAGGAGCTTGGGATTTCACATTAGTTTCTCCTCAAAATCCAATTGCTGGATTCACCCAGCTCTGTGACCTCAAATGGAAAATAGTGTGCAATTTGTTGTTTAAACTGATCTAAAGGGCTAATTGTAATCAAGTGTATTTTTGTGTGCCTACTACGCATTAATTGCTACCATTGGCTTTGCCGGTAATGGGATCTTTAGAAAGGGACAGAGCCTCAGAGCCATTGCTGACTGCCTTGCAGCCCTTGAGTCTCCTTGTCTCCCATGGGGGTCAGACAGGCTTTGGCCTTTCCACAGTGTGTCAGCAGCTCTCTCAACTGTGACTGTTGCACTGCCTTTTAACAACCTTAAATGGTAGATGCTAATGGCTTTGCAGCCTCGCTGTTCTCCCAGCAGGTTTCAGTGTCTTGTATTACTTTAAGCACTGTACTCTGAAAAAATGCATAAATTAAGGCTGCAATTCCATCTCCAGTCTTTGGCGTGTGTCACTTGTCAACGTATCAAAACAGCAAAGTAAGGCTTTCCAGCAGGTTTGGGTCAGAGCAATGCCTCCTTCGGCTTCTAGACTAGCCCTCAGCCTTTTCTCTTTCATTCTTTAATCCATACACTGATGGTTCCTGTTGCTACATTTGCACTCTCTGCATGAAATTCACTTTCTTCTTTATTGGTTAACGGCTCCATCTCACTTTCTTTTTTTGACCTTTGGAGCTGTAAAAAACTATAATTTTGAGAAATATTCTTTTTATTTTACATACATATTTGGAAGACTTTCTAACGATAACTTTCCATACAAGACTTTGAAGTGTGGAAATCCATAACTGTTTTATAGGTTTAAAAGGATTAAAAGACAGGGTAGAGTCAGGTGGTGGTGGTGCACACCTTTAATCCCAGCATTTCAAGCAGAGGCAGGCAGATCTCTGTGAGTTCAAGGTCAGCTTGGTCTACAAAGCAGATGGTATGACAGGACAGCCAGGACAGTTACCCAGAGAAACCCTGTCTTGAAAAACCGAGAGAGAGAGAGAGAGAGAGAGAGAGAGNGACAGAGAGACAGAGAGAGACAGAGACAGAGACAGAGAGAGAGACAGAGAGAGAAGAACATAAAGGAAACTTGCTCAAAGAAACAAGCAATAAGCTGGCGACCACCTTATCTTCAGCAGGGCCACCACATTCTAGAGCCAGTGCGTGAGAGAAGCCAGCAAATGAAATGGGGCTTGACTCTACCCAGTAGGGGAATTTCAGTTTCACCAGGAATGGCTGAGATCCTCAAGCCTACACACTGGAGAGGATAATTCCCCAGCAACCAAGGTAGTCAGTATCGGCATTAATTCCTTAGTTTAGAAATCAAGCCTCTTGTCAAACATCTAGTGGAAATGCCCTTAGTTACGCTTTGCTCGAATTAGAATTTAGAGGCACACCAATGAGCACTAACTACTTCTGTATGAAGATCCAGGTTGCAGAGTAGGCAACTGTGACCTTTTCATGGTTCACTAAGGATTCACTGAGTTTTGAATAGTATATTACTCGGTATTACAAAAACACTTGTTATAAATCAGGCCAGTAAGAAATAAAAAAAAAAAAACATCGCCATCCCTACAGAAAGGGAGCTAAACAATTAATAGCTTCAAGCTTTTCAATTTCTAAAACAAATTGGTGGGGATCGGGGGTTCTATTAAGGGTGTAACAGAAGGAAAATGTCTCTGGGATCTTAATAAGGGGCTCACTGGTTTTACAAGACGGCTCCTAGTCAAACCGGACTCTAAATACCGTGGGTTTGCCTTCATCTCTGCCTGTATACCCTGAGCTACACTGCCCCGACTTCATCCCGGGCACACTCGAAGCTCCCCTCCTGCGCAGCAGTGTTTACTCCCCTGACATAGCACATTCTCTGACAAACTTCTCAAAATAACAAACATCGGTGCTTCTGGTTTTCTCCCACCTCCTCTTGGCTGTTTGTTGTTCTTAATTGCTAGCACTGCTGCCGCTTATGGGAAATAAAAGCTCCTATTAGCCAGTTCTGCTTCCGTTCTGCAGGGATTCTGCTCCAGTTTGGTATTCTTTTAGACAATAAGCAAAACAGACTGTGCGGTTGCTGTGGCATTTTTAGGCGAGCTTTGAACATCTAATGAAGAAATAACTCCTAAACTCTTCTGGGAACCCAGATTGTGCATTTTACTTGGCACACCTTTTCTCAATACGTCTAATTGAGTTGACTTTTGTTTGGGAAAACTGCAATAACCATAGCAAAAATTAGACATTTTTGTAGAGAAAATAAGCACATCTAAAATGTATTTTGTGTCAACATTATCACTTGTACAAGACAACAGAAATGGAGTTTTGGTATCTAATATTTATAACTAATTTTAAAATGTGTGTATACAGATTTTTAAGCCTTGCTACTCTGGTGGCGCATTTCATAGCAAGAAAAGAAAGACGCAGCACACGTCTTAAATATTTCAATAACATCCTGAATTTTTAAAGGCAGGGGCTGTGATGACTGCTAAACTAACCTAGCAATATTCTGGTGACTGGCTTAGCTGAGCAAGAATTCAGAAAACAATACGTTTCGAGTCAGACTGAAGCATGAAGTCAAAACTTTCTCACCCTAAAGTTCTGCGGACAGCAAGATGTACTGAAGTTTATCAGACCTAATGAAGACAAGACATCACAACACTGACACACTAGCAGCAAGTTTTGACTCAGAGCTCTGGTGGCTACAAACCCCTACTTGTAGAATATATAGCTCTGAACTAATTTTGATTTTCTGTTTGTTTTTTGTTTTTCAGGACATGGTTTTTCTGTGTAGCCCGAACTCAGAGAGTTCCATCTGCCTCTGCCTCCTGAGTGCTGGGATTAAAGATGTGTGCTGCCACTGCTCAGCTAAGTTTTATTTATTGTAACTTTTAGACTCATTTTGAAAATCAGAGAAAGTGTCTCACTCTTCTTCTACTGGAAATTTGATAATAAGATATACCAGTTCCCTTACTAACTGAAAGGTCCATAAACTGTGGAAACTGACTCCGTAGGTTAGAAATGTATAGTTTCAACATTTAGTATCGGAACATACTAACTGGATGAAGCTGTTAACAGTCAAATGCACAAAACAGAACTGAGAGAAAATGAGGTTCAAGATCCAAAGCAAAAAATAAGATTTGTCATAGGTGTCTCTTAATATTTCATGTTAATCACCTTCTGCCTGTTCCTACTAACAGATATTATGGTATAAGTTATATATATATACATGTATTTACACACACACCAGATAGAACGCACAACACACATACACACACCTTAGATGTTATCCTTTAACTTAGTGATTATCAACCTTCCAAATACTGAGCCCTTTTAATATAGTTCCTGATATTGTGGTGACCCCCAGTCATAAATTTATTTTCATTGATATTTCATAACTGTAGTTGTGTTATGCTATGAATCATAATGTAAATATCTGATATGCTGTATATCTGATATGTGGCCCCTGTGAAAATGTCATTTGACCAAGGGGGTTGTGACCCACACGTTGAGAATCATTGCTTTAAATGATGGGAAGTCCCTACAATAATAAATGCAAATTCTGTAGTTAGAGGTGGATAAAGATAATGTAAGTGATATTTAAAGCTGATGAGATTTCTAGATGGCTTTATATTCATGCCCTCCAGTCATCTTCATTTTCTTATAATTCTGTGACACTATGGCAACAAAGTGTGGAATATGAGCAGACCTTCTGAATCAGAGTTCTACATGCGCTCTCCCTCCGGCCATGTCAGATTTTTCTGAGAGTCGATACAGGAAAGCAACCTGAAAACCAAGAGCTTCGGCACAAGCATGTACACTGTTCCTCAAAGAGGATGTTTGGGGCTCTGTCTCGTACTTATGTAAGAAAGAATGCAGTAGTACTTACCCTTAAGTTCAAGAGAAGGATTGCCTACTGGTCATGAGTAGTTATAACTGGGTAATTTCCCCAGTATCCTGATTCAGTTTTGGTTCTCACAAGTTCTGCCAATGATGGCAGACTGCCCAAAGCCTTGGTTCTACATCTTCACATTCAATGTTGATCTTTTGGGGGTCATTACAAGAATCTCATTGTTAGTTGCATGAAGAAACTATGAATGTCTATCTTGGAAAGAGGGCCTAGTATGATATGTTGAGATAGAATTTGTGGCTTGAATGATATCAGATGTTTGGGTTTCTGTCACATAAAAAGGATTATTTATCTACGCTCTTTTCTATCTTTCTTCATTGTGTGTTCAAATAACTAGCTTTCAAACATCTTTCTGAAAACCCAGTAACATGGACTAAGATCTGTGTAGTATGTAATTGATAATGAGGAGATAATTATGTCTGTATTTGCCTAAAATCTCTTGAAAAATTAATAAGACTGAAAGGCTGGAATGCAGTCATTCTGCATTTATGTATTATTTCATTTATCATATACTAAAGTCTAAAGTACACATATATACTAAGGAAGTTTTCAAAGGAAATGGCTAAGAAAAATTAGACTTGAGAATATATTTTTGGAAAAATAGAGTAACACATGTAATATCCAACTCGTGTCCAAAAATCTGGTGTCATACGGCCAGCTTCACAGATGCTACTATTGTAGAAGATAGATGTCACTGGCAGTTAGTTCCAAAAACATAATTTAAAGCTTTAATTGGCGTTCCTAATGTGCTGCACAGTTTAATCATAGGAAAGAGTGGTGCTTCATGAATTTCCACTTTATGGAAAATCGACATTGCTCTGAAAGTCTAAACAAACTGTTCCTCCTCCCCCTACGTTTGCCTGGAACACAATGAAGACGTCCTCTGTAAACCTGTGTGTGTGTGGATGTGGTCAGGATCATTAGCAATATGTTTTAGTGTGTCACTACAAAATACATGGTTCTTTTATTTTTATCTTTAAAATGATATTTTTACTGTAGTTATTTTCTTGCTGAGGGTTTTAATTCTAAAGTAATCTCAAAGTGGTAATCCTTGAGAGAAATTCAAACATTCATCAAATGTAATTGAATAATTTACACAGTCATTCATTAGAGTTATATCCACACAAACACTTATCTACATATATGGGAAAAGTCTACAAATATAATAGTACAGATCTCTTTGAGAGAGCACTTCCCCAAACAGTAACCACCCAAATGTGCATGTTAACTATACTGAAAACAAATGAATAGAACATCACATATAATATTCTTGTTTGAGTATAATTGTCATTCCAGTTGTTTATCATAAAAAATTTCTGAGACAGAAGGTATGTATTTAATTTTTAGATAGCTCAGATTGGTTTTGCATTGTAATATAGTCATAAATTGTAAACTAGTACCTTTCAGAATTGGAAATAAGTAGAGTGACTGAATTAAGAACAAGGCTCATGTAGAATGGCTCAAATATATCTTCCATAATTAGAAAATAATTTCAAGAATTTATATTGGTAAATAAATAAAACATATTCATTAAAAAAACTTATCCCAGTGAGATGAGTCTGAAAATAAATATTTAAACATATACAGAAACTATATTTGATTTTTCAGGTTGCTTATACTTCCTTAGTTATCAAAACCCTAACCATCAAAGAAAGAAAAATACTCTTCTAAAATAGGGATGGGCAAGTGATCCAACACTAGCCAATGCAACATAAAAGCTAGGTCAGAAGGAGGTACCAGATGTTGTGTTCTTAATAAAATTTAGAAACACAGAAAATTGCCACTCTTTTCACTATTTTTGCCTTAGTAAATATTTATAACGATTGTTGTTGGCATAACCATGCACCAACCAGGAGGTAAAATGCCTTGGGCTAAAAATTTAATATGCATAAATGCTAATGACAAATGGTGACAAGAGCTGAGATATGAACAAATCCTTGAGAAGATGAGCTATGGTAAATTCCTGATAACCTTCAAAATTGTTTAGAATGCAAGAAACAATAAACTTCTGTTGAATTTTAATAGGCTATAGTCAGTAAAATCATTGCTATCTAACAAAAGAACAAATGTTTGACTCGTAGATAATGTGAATAATTTCATCATATTAGATTAAATAGGCAAGAGATAAGTCACTGAAATTTAGCCTGCTAACCCCATCCCATCGCTTTATAAGCTTCAGGATAGCAGGGTTTATATTTTTGAGTCTTATATAGTTCCTAATGCAGTTCTTAACGTTAAAGGGCCTCCAATAACCTTTTAGAATTATTTTCTTCATACCTAGTGACAAGAATAATAGGTTGCAGCCCCTCCTCTTAAATATTCCTTTTGTACTATGATAGCCTTTTGAACACCCATTTGCACACCCACTTGCACAATCATTCTGCCAAGTTTCACAGCATCATGTACCCATCTATTTTCTGCTTTCCTTAATTGGCTAATTCCAGTAACCTTGCAATTCTGCCCTTTTTAGTGGAGACTTTTAGAATAGATGCCATTAAGTCTCAAAGTAGCTTCCTCTCTGTGTAGGCATTTAAATTTGCTGTTGAGCAAATGGTTATTGCCAATAATATGGTGGTCTAAAGTGTAAGTCACTGCATGCAGAGAGTGCTGAAGTACTCATTTCATAGTGGGTAAACTTGCAGTGGGAGACCTAATGTAAGTCAAATGATTTGAATAACTTACGTGTATGGACTTAGGGGCTCTTGTGGATTTTCTAGCAGACTGTTCTTTTAAAATGCCCCAATTCTCTCCCCTATTTAACAGCCTTTTACTTCAGATGGTTGGATTCATCGTAGATCCTCCATTTTTCTCTATTTATTTAATGTTTACATTTTCTTCTTTTTAATTTTTTTTTAATTTTTTAATTTTTATTAAAAATTTCCACCTCCTCCCCTCCTCCCCTCCTCCCATTTCCCTCCCCTTCCCCCACTCCCTCTCCCCTTCCCTCTCCGGTCCTAAGAGCAGTCAGGGTTTCCCACCCTGTAGGAAGTCCAAGGTCCTCCCCCCTCCATCCAGGTCTAGGAAGGT
>LOJH01054219.1:0-12064 GCA_001685095.1 Ellobius talpinus
CTTTATTAACCAATGAAAGTAACACATAGACAGATGACCCTCCTACATCATTGGGGCACACTTTTGAGCATAAAGATGGTCTTCACGCCATCATTCAAAAATGTGAAAAATAGGGGAAAAACTGAGTAAATGAAAAGGTTGTATTATGATACTGCCTTATTATAGACAATTATGCAGCCTTTAAACATATGTCTTAAAAACACAGAAAATTAAAATCTGAATTCCTATAGCATGAAAAGCATAATTTAGCTGTGATAAAATACTTTAAAAAACGTGATTAAAAATAAAATATGTGCAAAATGAGGTTGGAGAGATGGCTGGATACTTAAAAGCAACTGTTGCTTTTGTAGATGATCCAAATTTGCTCCCCAAACTCATACTGGGTTAGGCAAAATCACCTGTGACTCTAGTTCTAGGAATCCATCCAATGCCCTCTCTGGTCTTCACAGGCTTCTGCACCCCTGTAATGCACATACAGACAAGCAGGCACACACACACACACATACACACACACAAATAAATAAATGAATGAATAAATAAATAAAATTTAAAAATAATAGTATATATGTACATGCATAACAAAAAACAGTGAATTTTACCAGAATAAAATCCATGGAGCAAGGTATAGTGACTCACATTTGTAATCCAGAATTTAGGAGGCTGAAGTAGAAAGAGTTCTGCAAATTCAAGGCCAGCCTGGGTTACTTAGTATCTTTTAGGACAGCCTAGGCTATAGAGTATAATCTTATCTCCAAAGGAACAAGTAGTAGTAATGGCAAGACAAATCAGTCAAAGTGCTTGCTGCCCAAACATCAAGACCTGAGTTTGATTCCCAGAACCTACATTAATAACAAAAAATTCCTAGATTTTTGTGGTACACTTATAATTCCATCTCTGGAGAAGTAGAGACAGATAGATCCCTGGCACATGCTGGCCAGGTAGCCTAGCCTAAATCCGGGGGCTCCAAACCAATCAGAGACCCTGTCTCAAAAAGCAAAATGGATGGCTACTGAGGACCAGATCCAAGGTTGAGTTCTGACTTTCATGCACTCAAATATTAACATGCATGTATATCTACACACATTACCTAGCATGCATACCCACACACATTTAAAATAAGAAAAACTAATGAATCAGTGATAATACCATGTTGAGCTTACATTTTCTTCATTGTTTCCAATTTTTCTGAACAAATGTTCTTTTTCTCATGCACAGACCTGCACATGGCATTCCAGATGAGACAGGACACACATGGAGTATATGGGTCACAGACCTACACATGGCATTCCAGATGAGATAGGACATACATAGAGCATGTGAGTCACAGACCTGCACATGGCTTTCCAGATGAGATAGGACATACATAGACCATGTGGGTCACAGACCTGCATATGGCATTCCAGATGAGATAGGACAAACATGGAGTATGTAGGTCAAAGATCTGCACATGGCATTCCAGAGAATACGCATGTAGTATGTGGGCCATAGACCTGCACATGACATTCTAGATGAGAGAACACACATGGAGTATCTGGGTCATAGCCCTGTTTTATTTGTGCATTGCTTCTTTTTAAAAATCGGAATTTGAGCTGAATGGTGGTGAAACACACCTTTAATCCCAGCACTTGGGAGGCAGAGGCAGGCGGATCTCTGTGAGTACAAGGCCAGAATGGTCACGAGAGAGAAAGAGAAAGAGAGAGAGTTAGTTTGAAGATAGCCAGGGATACACAGAGAAACCCTGTCTCCGGAAAAAAAAATTCAGAACGTGAATAAAACATTTCATATTTTGAATTACCCATAGAGGGTGCATTTCCACTAAGGTCTCTTTTTTATTTCATAGTTTTTCTGTCTCTTTTCTATTGTATTTGTCTTCTATGTTAGTTTAATTGGGTGGGGAGTGGTTGGTTATCTCCTAGGAGAATATAATATGTGCTGGGTCCATTACATCATAGGAAAAAAGGAAGAAGTCACTTAACAACATGTCAATTTTGGGCTGGCAGGATGATTCAGTTGGTGTGGACGCTTGCCCTGATGTCTAACATCCTGACTTTATTTCCCAGGACCCACAGACCCATATGGCAGGAGAGAACAGACTCCCGAAAGTTGTTCCCCTGACCTCCACATATGCACCATGGCATACAACCCCCCACCCACACTCATGAGCCTACACACACACACACACACACACACACACACACACGTTAACAAGTGTAATTTTAAAAACTTTAAAAATATTAAGTGGGTGAGACTAGTTCTAATAAAAAGAAGAAACAGTGACCAGTGTCAGAGAAGATGTTTTAAAAGGGGGGGGAAATTTGTTGTTCCTTAAAAAGTCGAATGTAAGTTTATCACATTACCTGACAGTACCACTCCTGGATATGTATCTAAAGGAGATGGAAACATGTCAACACTGAGCAGGAAATAGAACAAAATTATTCGTATTGGCCAAGATGTGGAAATCAATATTTATCAAGGGATAAATGAATTTAAAATGTGGTATATTCATTCAGTTGAATATACATGGGTAATGATTCAGAGATGCATGCAGTAACAGAGATGAGTCTCAGGAGATGCTGAGGGCAAGCGGCAGATAGGAAAGGCTGCAGCTTCTCTCATTCACTTTATGTCCAGAGAGCCTAATCGAGGGACCGAAAGGGGCTTAAATTCCTAGCGGTTTGGAGCTGCAAGTAGTCTGACAAGACCTCTAAAATGAAAGAAATATTCTAGAATTACATTTGTGATGATTGCATGCCTTTAAATCCACTAAAATCACCAATCGTCCGTGCATTTAAAATTTGTGAATTTATGGTATGTCAATTACCTATTAATAAAACTGTCAAAAATTTGAAAAGAATATTTTCTAGGAGACTCAGCCTGATGAAAAGCTGTCTGTCACTTACTCTATATTCCGATTATTTCCTTTGGAAACTGTTTGAAAACTTGCTTGACACTCATGCTGAACAAACAGTCATCAGTTTATTTTAACTGCAGCAAAGACAATAGTGCAGAAGTCAACTACCACTTCCTGTTTCCCTATCTGCATGATCAAGGGAAAGAACGGGGCCACTTCATCGGTGTAGGTAATAAAAATGTTCACTTAAATGGGATGTCTTGGTCGACACTCATTATGGCTGTCACAGAGCATCAAGATACCTGGATGACTGTTACTCATTCTTCTCTGAGGTTTTACAATTTAAAAATCAACCTTGCGCACAAACATGAAACATATGATTTTGTTTTAGAAAACATTTGCCACCCCTGTGATTAGAAGCACTTATGATAGAACCAATTCCTGGATAATATATTCAAGAAAACATATATATATGTATGAATGTATGTATGTATGTATGTATGTATATGTATGTATGTATGTATATATATAGAGAGAGAGTTGAAAATCCTGCATACATATATCTAGAATAGAAAACACATTTCTATTGACCAAAGACTTTGAAGATTGAAACATTTGCTATGCGATTTCTGAATGGAGATTTTTTCCCCTTAAATTTTTGTTTCATTTTATATTTTCACTTTGATCTGAGCAACACACAGAAACTTATAAATAACAATGTTCAGCATCGACTGACATGCTCATATTTCTTCTAGTTTGTAACTTTTGCACAGCATCAATCCATCCCTCTTTGGGGGCCAATTGTAGCACTCTTTTATGGTTTGTCAATCCTTTTATTCTGTATTATTTACTACCGGTTCAGTTAGAACTGATGTGTCAAGACAGTTCTCTGTTATTGTAGCAAATGCCTGAAATAAATCAACGTGTACAGAGAAAAGGTTTGCTTTGTCTCACAGTTTTCAAGCTGTGGTCCATGACAGTGGGCACTGTTGCTTTGGGCCTATTTGGACTCTCTATGCCAAAAATACGTGACTAAGTAAAGGGATTTATTCCATGACTAGACAACAAGAGAGAAAGAAAGAGGAATAGGCCAGATAACCATCATTCTGTTTGAAGCCGTGTGATCCATAGACCCCAACGCTTAATTATGGAACCTGGGTAGGAGAGGGGAGAAAGAAACACTGCCACCCAGATAAAGCAGGATCACTGCAATCATGCTTCATGATAAACACTGCAATTATGAACACACAGCAATGGATAACTACATAAGATTGGCTACCTCCAACATTCCGCATGAATAGAGAAAGTGCCCGTGGAGCTACATCTCTTCCCTGAGATGCTGTTGGTTCTTAATGGTTGCTGCTGTGGGAGAGGTACCATTTTCTTTAGTAGCACAGCTCCTGGGAAACTAGTAGAAGGAAGAATGGGTTCATAGGGAAAGTAAGGGGGTGACAGAGTAATGGGATGGTAAATATAATTGTGACCCTTTATATGTGTATTAAATTATTTAAAAAGTTTAAAGATCCACAATCTTCCAATAGTTACCACTTTAAAAGCAAGACTTACGCATGGGCCTCTCAGTACTTTTAAGAACTAACTGGAGTTCCTGCATTGCAATCACCTTGGCGGTTGACTGGTCAGGCTTAGGATAACTCTAGATAACTTTATTAGATGTAAGGGTCTCCACCAGTGTTCCCTTTTTGATGATAACTGTAATGGAATTTGGATTATTGTGTCAAACGGTGTTGGCTCTGTGGAATTTTCATTTTTAGCAGTTTTTTCCTGGTATTTACTGATTGACTGATTCATTCCTTGAGCCAGGAATTTAGTGAAAGTGAAAATCTACCACAGTGTCTTGTACCAGAAATATAAATATGAAAAACATCTCTGCCTCAAAAACTTCACCAATTGACACTGAACATCATATAGTGGAAAGGAAGTAATGGGGATGTATAGCAGGCTGGAAAAAGAGTCCTGATGATTTCCTCTGTGGCCTTCCAACTAAAACCTTGATGAAATAATCCAACTGGAGAATGGATAAAAGATTTGAACAGCAAAAACAAAATCTGGATAAAGTAGGAGATATACAAAGGAATATATTGAAGCTGGGCATAGTGGCACACACCTTTAATCCCAGCCCTTGGAAGGCAGAAGCAGGAGAATCTCTATGATATGGGATACCCCTCTGTATACTGTGATTATTAATGGTTAATAAAGGAACTGCTTTGGGCCTATAACAGAGCGATAGGGGAACAGAGCTAGGTGGAGAAAACTAAACTGAATGCTGGGAGAAATGAGGCAGAATCATAGAGAAGCTATGTAGCCCTGCCGGAGCCAGACACCAGAACTTTAGCGGGTAAGCCACGGCTACATGGCGATACACAGATTAACAGRAATGGGTTAAAYTAATATGTAAGAGTTAGCCAGTAAGAAGCTAGAGCTAATGGGCCAAGCAATGTTTTAGTTAATACAGTTTCTGTGTGATTATTTCAGGGATAAGTGGCTGGGAACTAACTTGCAGCCTCCTTGCAACATCTCTGTGAGTTTGAGGACAGCCTGATCTATATAGAGAGTTCCAGAATAGCCATGGCAACATAGAAAGACTCTGTCTAAAAACAAAGCTAGGAAGGAGGGAGGGTGGGAGGGAGGAGGAAAGGAGAGTGGAGGGGAGGAGAGGGGAGGGAAGGAGAGGAGAAGAGAGGGAAGGAGAGGAGAGGGGAGGAGAGGAGAGGAGAGAAGAGAAGGGGAGTGGGATTGGAAGTATTGAAATCCTAAATTCATTGGATAGTGGGCTCTGTGATGGAGAACTTCTGTGGATTGTGTACACTCTGGTTCCTCTTTATCTGCAATGTGGAGCAGAGCTTTGGATTAATTATATAGAATTAGGTTCAAATAAACTAGAAAAGAAATGAAATTACCTTAATTATTTTAACAACCACAATAAAAAAGAAGTTAGAGTGTATGAAGCTGCCACATAAGTAAAATTAAAAATGTAATATATGAATGTAGGTCAAGAAAAGCATTAGTTTTTATTATAACAGCATTATTCAAAAGAAGAGGAGGGGAGAGGGAAAGAAAGGAAAGGAGGAGTAGAAAGTATTTCACAATCATTACAAAATTATTTTAGATTAAAATAAAAACACAAGACTAAGTTGTGATTTAAGGAAAGACAATCCCCCTGCACACACACACACACACACACACACACACACACACACACACACAATACCAATGGTCCAATCTCATTTGTAGTTAATTTGCCATGAAAGGCACCTGTTGACCAGCATTTGGGTGTTGGTCAGGAAAAACCAAGACATAAGCCAAACTGTAATTAGGTAAAAAATGTCCTAGACAGATGGCCATTTTGGCACAATTGATATAAACAATGTATGAATTGATGTGAACTGCTTTAACACATTATTTCTCTCTTCCAAGAAACTTAATGTAGACCCTGTGTGACTCCTGTTTATCGGCTCATCAGTAATTACAGGTCTAAATTAATCACTTGGTTTATCGCTGGATAATTACTCGGACTGGCCCCTCTAGGTACTTCAGCAACAAGTAAACAGTTTAGCTAAACCATATTAGCTAAAAATCCCAAGTCCACAATAAAAGAAATGGAGTGATAAATCTCTGTTTTGAACCTTCCACATAGTTAATACAGCAATGTAAAATAAATGAATCCCTGCCAGGTTTTGTGGCATGCACTTAGAATCCCAGCATTCTCATGCAAAGTAGTGAGTCTGAAGTAAGAAACCAGCCTCTTCCCAATAACAGGTGTAAAAGTTCAGGACCAGCTAGGGCTGCACAGGGAAAACTCGCCTCCAAACAAAACAAAATGACAGTTTTTCACAGGCCATTGAAACTAATTAATCACTAACCCTGGTTAACGTTAATCAATCAACTGTGCAATATTGCTGGACAAATGCATTGAATTTTGAATGAATGAGAAATTTGTTTATCATCATAACATGCTTTAAGACCCTGAGAGGAAAAGGATGTTCAGTTGCATCAGCCTACATATTTGTTTTGGTGATTACATGCTTTCTCTTAGTTTATGGCTGTATTTGACAGATGGTTTTAGAAAGCAGAAATCAGTGGTTTCCTGGGACCTTGAACACCTTAGTCTCTCCAGCAGTAAATTACACGCAAAAGCATTGACTCTCTGCAATCATCCCACAAACTAATATGGTTAGATGAGAAGATATCTGGGTTCTATTTGTCATAGTTGACTGTGATTTAGTTTATGTTTTGTTAATGACAGTACTTGTGATCAGAGTTAAGAATGCAGAAGTAAACTGATTGATGTCAAACTTCCCCCCAAAGCACAGCCAGGTCTATGAGAATGCTTGAATGGCGTGCCTAGCATTTAAGGTGTTCAATGATTGGGTTTTAGGTCATCTCAAAGCCTGGGCTGGTCAGGGAGATTTCATATGAGAGACTAAAGTTTGGACAAGAGAGAAAAATCAGAGAAGGCTATACCCACATAATAAGAGGGGTTTTGCCTTTGCCCTTTTTGCCCTTGACCTCTGTCTGGGTCAGGCAAATTCTAAAGGTGTATTTGAATTATTCTTTGCTTATGTTGTTTGTGGCTTTACTTCCTATGTGTGAATTTGCCCCTCCCCCTTTTTTCTCCTTTGAATTTCACCAGTGTCAAAGCCTCTGATGGACCGGTGGCAAACAAGAATGTCTAATTTAGTTCATTCTCCTTGAGTTGTAGTATTCTGAGGAAAGCCTTGAGTACACAGAACACGGTGCACACTGCTAGATCCTGAAGTAGGAATAAGTTGGCTTGTGCGTGAAGACTGCTTAGTTTAGTGACTAGAGACTGTGAAGACTCCACAAAGGGATGATCGCTGCTTCGGATTCCCCTTTCAAAAGCTTCCGAAGTTCTGCATCCTGCCAAATGTGGAATACTCCAAGCAGCTAAGCAGAAATGAGAGAAAAGCGTGTGATTCTTTCACCAATTAAGTGATTGTAACAATTAGAGTTACGACTGACAATTCTATTGTCTAACACTAAAACATTTAATAAGCTTTGAAATTTCAAAATAGAAATAACCCAGCCTTACTAGTTGTTTTTGTTTATGCCTTTTTGGTTCTTTTGTGCATGTGGCAGTGTTGTCAAAACAACAGCATTTTCATAGCTCAGATATGTCACTTAGTTTTTCGTCTTTTCTTGGAATAATAATGGAAATATTTTTTAAACTCTTAACACCCAGTCTGAACAATCACACAGTGTTAAGAGTCTCTAAAATGAGTAAGCATGTGGTTGAAAGCTTGGAGATAAACAGACGGGAAGAAAGTCCTCTTACCTGCAATATGCAATCCCAAGAAGATTTATACTTAATATTTCAATATTTCATATGCAGTTGAATCATATTATTTAGCTGTGCATCTTATCAGTGCTTTGTCAAAAGTTTCATGCTAGAATTCTAAACAGACCATAAGACATTGACTCTTTTTGTCCCAAGTTATCTGTGACTTTTTAATGTATTTTATTTCCGGCCACCTTCAGAAAGCAAACAGATAAAAAAAATGGAAAAGTTATAGGTGGGAAAGATGTGTGGAGAAGAGCAGACCACTAGTCACCACCACTGGGACAGCTGAAAACATCTTTTTCAGTTAATTTAAAAGAGATGTATTGGAAACACTGTTTCCCAGCTAAGTAAGAACAGAAGAGAGTCAGCTAACAAGGGTTAAAAATAAAAGAGATCTGCCCTTCTTAAGGAACTTCATGAACAGGACTGCTAAGTGACTGCCCCAAGGGCGGGCTTTCTAGGAAAGAAAGGGGCATTAACTCATTAAAAAATAATTATTCCTCCCATCTCTTAAATGTGGATGCTGGTGAATAGGCCTCCCTAGAAGGGGGGGTCACTCTTCCTGGTGATTGACAGGCTCAGCTGCATTAGGAGGAAATAGCTTTGCCTTCTGAATGGGCTTCAGCAGAGCCCTGATCAAGGCTACTATATCTTTACCCTGCTCTGAAGATGTAAGAGTACTATTATGAAACTGAGGAAGAGATATAATCTGTTTCCACCCTGAAAAGCTGTTTATCAGGTGGAGGTTGCTATGTGGACTAGGGTCTGGGTCTCATGTATGTCTTCCGGGCAAGGGTGCTGAACTCGGTAGACAAGAAACCAGAGTTTCCTTCTTGCCTTTGTGGCTGGAGGACCAAGGACATTTCTAGAACTGTACCTTTGGGGGTTCCTTCCCCCCTAAACTGCCTAACCAGCTCCTATCTCCCGTCTTCATCAATCAGACCAATCAGAACTTTTTATTGAACACCAAGAACTTCCTGGAATGTACTGGATTTACCACTGACCTCCAAGGAATTAATTGCCTTCAATACAAATTACATTTAGAGCTCTCTAAAAATCACAAGAAACAGCATGCTTTCTGAAACAAGGAATCTGTGCTCTTATCGTAAATCCCTGACTTCTGATACCACGGAGTCTTCCCCCTTCTCAGTTATCAGTTACTTTCTCCTGGCATGAAAGCTCGGGACTTCCAGAACTACTGAGATGCCATGGCAGAAACTGATTTTTATTATTATTTACTGCTCATGTTGATGTTAGAAACAATCAATATTTTGCTGGTTGAATTTAGGGATAGTCTATCTTCTTATTACAGTATATTTGAATAAAATCAATGATTTTATCCAGCACTATGATGTTACTCCTTTAAATGTTTTCTCTCAATATTATTTACTTAATACAAACAAATTATTCCTATTCTAATAAGAAATGAATCTAATGCCCCCAAATTTGAGTCTCCAAATAGGTAATATAAGACCTGTTGATTTCCCCTTTCCAAATCTCCAAGATAATTAATTCCATATGTATATCTCTAAGAAGTTTTAATTAGATATTTTAAGATTTTAACACTTGATAAATGTTGGGAGAAAAATATCATTCATTTTCATACTCTATAAAGATACTGATAGCTTTTTTTTCTTAACTTGATGTTTAAAAGCAAGCAATATTTATATTTGGAAAATGACAAGCTTGACCCGACTGGCGTCAGCTGACTGACGAGATCACTAATTGGTCTGGGATGTGAAGAATTGCCCACTGAGTGGATTAATCCAAGCACTTAGGTGTAAAAGTAATTCCCTGGTGTCCTTAAGTGCAGCTGATTTTAAAAGACCTTGAAGAGTTTGATGTTGAAGTAATTCTCCACCACTTTTAAGTGTTGCTGATAAATACAAATGACAGAAACCAGAGCCTTCCTCTAACCAACTGCAATAGTCTCCCATCTTAACTTTGTCTCCCATCCCTGCTTAGCTTCCCAAACTAGACATGATTAGATATTATCAAGGTGGTACAGCTAGAGATGATCTCAGAAATCTCCATCAATTGGAAGCTGTATCTAAATTCTGAGGAAAGGTTATTGATGATTTGGGGATTTTATTGTTTAATAGTGATACTGTTCCATAACTGCGTTTATCCCCCTTGTAGAAGGGGAACATATATTGTCTAATTCTCTTTCTGTGTTAACACTTGACATCCACTGCCTACAACCATTTGTTCCATGTTAGTTTAGATGTCCTAATTCTTGATTACTTACAATATTTCTATCCACAGAATTCATGTTTTTTAATGTTTTACTCACTTTAATATTTCTTTTTATTAATACTCAGAATTCTTCCTTCAAACCAGTGGGTGCCTCCTCCAGTTTCATTCTAAGTTGTATGGACATAGATGTAGTTTAAAATCTTCTTTGTTTTTTCATACATTATGATTTTATGACAACCCCCTCCCCGTCAGCTTTCAAGAAAATCTGTTATTCATAGACTTATACTCTTAACACCAGGTTGTGGTCACTAGCCACCTGGCCAGTGCTTCTAAACCTTTATAGCACAGGAAGGGTTTTTTAAAAGTTTATATTTTCCTATTCTGATTTATCTATTAATTCAAGGATTGCCTCTTTGGTTACATGTGTACCACTTTACTTTTAAAACTCATTTCCCCCAGGAATGGTTTAATGCAGCTTACATGTCACAAGTTACTCATGGGCGCCATGAAACTCCTCGTATTTAGAAGACAGCACTGCAGACCATATTGCAATATTTTGTGCTAGCATTTTTTATAGGTTTCATATTTTATATATTGCACATGAATTGGCATTTTTAGTTCAATTTCTTCTGAAAATCATCTTGAGGAAACATGCCTTTGCACTGGAAAATCCACCAGAGCTTTGTGACGATGAAAACACATTAGCAAATCAGAGCCCACAGGCTTATTAGCCACCACTTTTCTAATTAGGGTGTGAAATTTTAATATTTTGGAGTCTGATTAACTGATATAGCTATGTCATGGTGCTCATACCAATTTATGTTTTGATGGGCATTGCAATATAAAGGGGAAAAAACAGCGAATAGACAAGACAAAAAGAAAAGAAAAACAAAGAGTCATTACCCCCGTTCAAACGTGGCTTAGCACCTGAGAAAATGTGGCAGCCATGTTTCAGGTTCATCAGCGTCAAGTAAGATTTACAAATTATTAGCTTATCTTTTGTCTAATGGCAAGGGTGTGGGGTGCAAATATAAATAAAGCTGAGCCTGGATGTCTGCACCAAAGAAGATGAACCATTAAAGCAAATTATTCAACTTATGGAGAAAAAAAGCTCTTCTAGCATATACTTCAGGTGTTTCTCGTAACAGACCTGAATCATGATAAATGTTGACTAGTTCTCCTCTTCTTTTCCCCCACTCCCCAAATAAAGTTTTATATAATTTTTAAGTCAAACCCCATTTGTATAATAAGAGCACCTGTGGATATACTTACACATATAAACTTTCATATTTGTATCCATAAAAGTGTATAGGAAACATATTAACACAGCTAACAAGTGGTTACCTCTCAAGAGCAATTCTCCTAAGAGGGAGAAAGTGTAAGACGAGAAGTTTATATATTCTACTTTTTCTCGTTTTAGGTTTCAATTTTTATACCTATGTAATTTAATATATATATAAATTTAAAAATTAAATTATCTTTGTGCTGGTTTTGACTACAAAAACAACCTGAACAAAGACATAAACAGTAGGTAATCGTATAAAATTATTCAGTGACATATTTACATATGACCATTTTCCTAAATTATCTTTTCTATTGGTGAGACAATAGAAATGAAATTCTGCCACTACAGAACCATTTCTGTTTTTAAAATTCACTAAGATTTTATTTTTTAATTATGTGTATATGTGTGGCAG
>LOJH01054220.1:0-12064 GCA_001685095.1 Ellobius talpinus
TTATTAACCAATGAAAGTAACACATAGACAGATGACCCTCCTCCATCAAGGAGCAAAGTTTTGAGCTGTTTTGGCTTCTGAAGCTCATTAATTTTAAATCCATACTCTGCCACATGATTCATAGGCTTGCTTGTCTTGGGTAGGGCACACATCTGTTGAGGAGCCTGGGACTACTGATTGCATCATTGTATAGATTATGATTTGAAGAGGGATTTGGAAACTTGAAGCCTTGGTGAATTGTTTCCACAAGGCAGATTCATATGCAAGGGGACAATTTCTTTCCAAGACAGGAAGCCAGGCTCCAGCAGAGGGTACAGCCCTACTCTTTCCAAGAATGTCCTCACTCCATGTGGTCTCATCCAGGGCACTCCTCTCCCATCTGATATCCTTATCCAAAGCCTAAACTCCTCAAGGGTTACCACCTCTTAATGACATTCTGAGGACCAGCCCTCTGCTATATACTCTTGGAGGATGAGTCAGTTCTGGCTCCTTTAAGAAACTGGACACCAATGGAAGCCTAGATTGGCAGGTGGAGAAATATTTGTGTGTTTCGGTATTTGAAAGAAGAGCCCAAGAGCAAAGAAGGTCAGAGCCCAGCATTTAGGACTGAGTAAGTTGTAAAAGCTGTGCTTTACTGGGGCGTGGTGAGACCTGAAATCCTACAGTGGCAGTCGTGGTGTTTCAGTGTTCTTCCTTGTTGAAGATGTATGTAATAGTCACAGTCACAGAGTTAGTACAGCTGTGGTCAGTTTCATATATGTTCATATGATTTGGAAATTCTGGGACCTTCATGACAGTGATGCTCACTTCACACTGTTTGGACTTTGTCTGCATCCTATTCTGGTTTGTTTGTTTGTTTGTTTGTTTGGTTGGTTGGTATGTGTGTGTGTTTTAAGCAACATCTCACATACTAGTCCAGACTGCCATTGAATTTAAAATGTAGCATAGTTACCTCAAGCACTTAGCAATCTTTCTGCCTCAGTTTCCTGAATATTGTGATTACAGACTTGAATAACCTCACCCGGTTTAGTGAATTCTTAAATGACTTCCTGGAGGAAGGAGTATTTTTTGTTTATTTTATTTAAACTTAATGTTATTTTCAGTTATAGCTGAGGAAAAAATTAAAATGACTGAGTATTATATCATTTATAGCCTTAATTTTTAATGATCCTCTTGATGGTTAGATTTTATAAGAGGGAACCAGAGGGTGGACAGGGCAGGAGTTGGAGCAGGAAGCTCTTATCTGGAATTCTTCTCTCCCAATTTCTAAATAGGTATTCATGGATGTTCCCTCCACAGATCCAACATGGAGTACCAGCGGGAAGATTTGACTGGTTTTCTGTTGAAGTTTTCTGAGAAGAGGGTGGTAGAGAGCAGGTTATGGCAGCACCGAGAGGCCTGCATCTTGGGATATGGCCTCAGCAGTGAGCTATTCAAAACATGTATACATACACACACACACACACACACACACACACACACACACACANACACACTGGCTATGAGCTTCTGCATCTGTGGAAAGAACTGGGCAGTGAAGCTGTGGGGTTTCCTTCACAATCTAGAAATAGTCTGGAGATATTTCTAGGATTCTTGTATGTACAGAAAATGAAGTTTAATGTGATCCATGCCAGGAGTTTGATTTAGTGATCACATCTTCAAAACTCAAGACATGGTACAAATCAATTAATCATAGCCAGTATCAAATGAAGATGGAAATTTTAAAGATTTTTGTTTACTCTTTTTCAAGTACAACACAAGAAACTTTCTATTAACAGATAAGACAGTATCAGGTAGGGTGTAGCATTTAGAGATTCATGTCCAAGTATGTCTGATTTGGAAGTGTTCAAGTATGCCTGGCTTGGGACTGTTCTCTTTCTCTTTATAATTTAATATACAAATTGGAGATAAGTTACTCAAAAGATGCAAGGATGTAAAGTTACAAATATGCAAAGATGAGGTGATTCACCATCGTCATACCCCTAACAGAACCAAACAGTGTATCAGATTTGAAAGGGAGCACTTCTCCATCTCCTAAATGTTACTCAAGGAAACTATGTGTGTTACTGTACCCAAGTAGTAAGGGATTGGGGGCAGCAGGGCCTCATCCCTTCCTGGGATATTTGGAGATTCAGGACAGGAATAGGAAGGAAAGAATACTGAGCATATTAAGGATTCCTGGGAAGATGTTTCTGTCTTATTGCTGCTCTAGGGTAATGTATATTGTTTGCTTTTACTTTTAGGATCATAGAACACTCTACAGGCTCAGCTATTCAATGTGTATTCTTTTCCTTTCCTGAGTACTGAGCCCATCCTTTCTCATGTAAACAATAAGAGAAAATGACAAAATAAAGAGAGGTTTTCTCCCATTCTCAGTACAACAGAACACTTCTGTGACTGTCATCTTCATTATGTGGGAATTGTCAGTATATTCTTTAGTAGATCCCACTTAATTCAATTCAAAATGCATAGTCTACTTAGATATATTACCAGACCCCAAACGTCCAGGACTCAGTTCTAAAAGACAACCCACATCAATGTCAATCAAAAAACTTTTCATTAATAATTTCACACCATATATTAGGGTTTTTTTGTTTGTTTGTTTGTTTGTTTGAGACAGGGTTTCTCTGTGTAGCTTTGGAGCATGTCCTGTGACTTGCTCTGTATACCAGAATTAACCCAAGCTCATAGAGATCCACCTGACCCTGCCTCCCAAGTGCTGAGAGTAAAGGCATGTGCCATCACCATTGGCTTCTTTAGAGTTTTTATGGATCCACCTTATGTAGGTAGTATTCATTGCTTATCTACCATAGTAAAAAATTCAGCCTTCATCTCCCCCTCTTTTATCTGGAAGAGTAATGAGGTCTCAAATGGCTCAACATTCTCAGGATGCCCTTGGCTTTCTTGTGACTATTCTCCATTCTGAAATTATCTAGGGGTTGCCTCTCTCCTCCCATATGTCTATGTCTTTCCTTCCTTCCTTTTTCCTGCCTTCTTTCTTTCCTTTCTTCTTCCTTCCTACCTTTATTAAGTAAGTCTTTTTCACTGATACTGACACAAATATCATTCTACAACTTCTGCTTTATGATAAGCCACAGAAACATGAAACTCACGATCACTATACATTTGCCAGTTAGTTCAGGGAAGATTTGCTCAGTGTAGGACTTTTTACTGCCATGAGAGTAGTACCTAACAAAGCAACCCAGGAGAAAAGCTGATTGTACCTGAGTATCAGTGGTTTTCAGTCCATCTTTGTGTGGAAAGTATCATGGTGAGAACAGCCCATCCCTGTTTGTAAGGCATGATGGTGAGAACAACCCATCTCTGTTTGGAAGGCATGATGGTGAGAACAACCCATCCCAGTGTGGAAGGCATGATGGTGTGAATAGGAGATATAAACTGGACATATGGGGCAGGGACCCCCAGAGCAGCAGCCTGAATGTCCTTGCTGGAGACCAGGAATGCCAGAGAGAGTTCTGGTTCCTGGTTCCTTGTTATCTCTTGTTTCAGTTAGATGTGAGGATGTGATGAAGCTGAGAGAAGGCACTGGATGTCTTGTGATTGGGCCAACTAGACTGAATAGATAAATCCCTCTCCTATACCTCTTCCAAGTTTGTGCCATTGGTCCTAAAAGGCCTCCGGACTATCACCTCTATGACATTCGTTCCCAGGAACAGGGCATGCACTCCTGCTCTGGAAGAGCTCTGACTTGTTCCTTCTCTTAAGCTTCCAATAATAAAATATGCCTTTCTACAATTTACTGTCTGTGGTCTGTGGATTTCATTCTTTCTATTTGTGAGACAAACCTCCAGCCTTGGGTGCCTTTAGTGGCTGTCCAGTTTTGCCAGAACCTAGCTTCCCCCTCCCTTCCCTGCCCTTCAGCTAAACCCATCAAGAGCTGAGAAAGACCTTGTCATTCTCCAAACCACTTCTAAGTGCCCTGTGTTAGTGGCAAAATGTTTTTTGTGGTATCAGTAGCAAAAAGCTGAGGCTTCTTCTCATAGCTGTGGCCCAGCAAGCAGGAAGCACAGAACTTGAATCAGAAGCAAGTACAACCTTCAGAAGCCCACTGCTAGTGACCCACTTTTCCCAGCCAAGCCACCTTCTGAAGAGTTCTACTTTTCAAGGTAGAGTTTCCAGGTAGAGACTGATGTTTAATGCATGAACCTGTGGAGTAATTTCAGAGATTCAAACCACAAGACTCAGCAATTCATCTTTGCCAGACATAGGAAGCGAACAGTCAGTCATTAAGGTGGGATCAATAGAAAGACTGTGGCTCACCCACATGAAGTGAAATTCCTCTAGACCCCTTTTCCTGCCGCTCTGAGCTCTTGCCACCATCAAGGTCTTAAGAGGAAAATTGATGTTACTAAAGATGACACACATAAATCAATGTCTGGTATTTATATAATGTCACATCTAAATTATTAATTTTCTCTTGACAGGAACAAATGTACACAGTAACATTTACTAATTTTATCTAATTAAAGGAGAGGGCAATTATGTACCAAAGCCTCCATTTACTGGAATCTAAGTAACAAAACTCTTTGTTCTTCCCTGGTCAGAAAGATATTGATAACTCTTAGGACCCTCAGACTTTCTGGGGCTTTCCCTCTCAAAAGAGATTTATAGATTCTACTGCAGAATCAGACAAACACAGTTCCTGGTTCAAAGATTCTTCCAAATACCTAGCACCATGACATACTATAAAGTCTCAAGGCAAGTCCTGTATAGGTTTTTGATGAACTTGTCTATTGGCCAGGCTTTTCTAGCCCCAAATCTGTGCTCTAGCCGTGTAGCTAGAATTCTCTGTGTATAGACAGTTAGGTAACTTTTTAAAAATGTCTGAAGCCATAATTTTTAAAACTTGAATATGGACATGCTATGTCAATGCACATTTTAAGTGTAAGAGAATGCAGATCTAGTGGGGTACAGAAGGTTGCTGTAGATTTATCCTTTATCAGGCAATGTGGGAATCTAAACCCCAATTTTCAATCCCAGAGATGATCAGTTTATACAGTACTAGAACTTGCTGAGTTTCCTCCAATTTGGTGGAAGATGAGGCATTCTTTAGAGGTGACATGAAGTCCTGTCACTATGGGGTAAGGAAGAAGATTGGTGACAGGTTGACAGGGCTCAAAAATCCAAATATTTTTATAATATTTATATTGTATTTGAAGTCTGAGATACTATTATTCTAAATGAATATCATACAGATCAAACACATCAACAGATTGCACTATTAGAATATAAACCATTTTAGGTTATACTTTGGTAAAATATCCTCAAAAACTGTACAGCTATGCTTACTTTTTCATGTCACAGGGCCATCCCAAGAAAACAGCACTATTAAATAAATTGTAACTGGAGATCCATGGAATCCAGATAGAATGGAGTTATTTGAAATCTTAGAAAAGCAGGCTTTTGTACCTAGCTATAAGAGCCTCTTCTTCATGAGTCTTATTTATATTCTAACTTACTTTCAAATGTGCACACACACACACTTGACTAAATAAATAAAGACATAAATAAATTAGAAGGTTTTAAAGTATTTTCCTTCCCTTAGAGATTATTAGGCCCCTCTCTGGTGTTTAGGCTGTCGTCATATTTATGCACATGAGAAAGAAAATGTGAGGGCTTTTTTTGAGATTACATCACCTTGCTTAATAATTTTCAGATCCATGAATTTTCTTGCAGATTTCATAATTTCATTTTTCTTTATTGCTGAGTAAAGCTTCCTATATGTAGGCATAAGATTTTTCTTATGCATTTATCTACTTAGTGGTAGAGTTTGGGTTTTGTTCCTTTTCCTTGCTATTGCAAATGGAACAGCAGTAAGCATGGGTTTGCAAGTGTCTCTGTCATAGGATAGGTGTCATTTGGATAGGTGCCGAGGAATGGTCACTCAGATTTCTGTCATGGCTTTACTAGTTTGCCCTCCCACTAGCAGTGAATAAGGACTCCCTTTTCCCCCACATCCTCACCAGTATTTTTTTTTGGTCAGGTTTCTTGATGATAGCCATTGTTACCAGGGTGCAGTGGTAGCTCAATAGGGTTGAACTTGCATTTCCCTGATGACTAGAGTTTTATGAATGCATATTGGCCATTGTATTTCTTCTTTAGAGAACTCTCTTCAGTTTTTCAGTGCACTTGGGAATTTTTTCTTTCCTATTTTCTTCCTATCATGTCTTTTATGGTTTTCTGTAATCTTTTAATTCTCAGGAACTGTAGTAAGTAAGAGTGGTGAGATGAGCATCCTTTTCTTGTTTCAAATTTGAGAGGGAATTTTCTCAGTTTCTCCCCTTTTGGTATAATGTTGGCTGTAAGTGTTTCTTTCTCGTGTGACCTTTATTATTTTCATCCTTTCTTTTTTCCAACTTACAAGCCTGGTGGTCTACAACCTACTGTGTCTTTTCAGTATCCCTCATTGAAGATTTCACTTCGTCATCCAAAACATAGATACTGCCTAGAACTCTTTGCTTTGGGGGCATTTTCCAGATTTGATGTGGTAACTTGGAAAATAACAACCTGACAAGGATTACACTCTGTTGTTTATTTGTGTTTTACTTTGTGGTTTCTATTGGTGTCAAGAGACACCAAGACCATGACAAGTCTTCAAAGGGAAAACATTTAATTGAGATGAGTTACATTTTCAGAGGTTTAGTCCATTATCATCATAATGGTGGGTAGCATGGAGGCATGCATGAAGACATGGTGTTGCACAGAGGAGTAGATGAGAGTTCTTCACCTTGTAGGTAACAGGAAGTCAACTGAAGGTCACACAGAGGGAAGCTTGCTCAAAAGAGATCTCTAAGTCTGCCCACATAGTGACACACTTCCTCCAACAAGGCCAAACCTCCTAATAGTGCCTCCTTACATGGCTGCAGTCTTTGTGCTTTGATTTTGTCTTTCCTTGTCTAGTCTGTTCTTCAGTTATTTAAGATATGAGTATTTGTCTCTTTCTTTAAAGAATGCCAGCTACTTAAAGGGCAGGGTGAGTGTTTATTATGGTTGTTTTTCTTTATTAATTTTTCTCAGCTATCACCTGCCCTTACACAAGGAACCCAGTACACTGTAGAATGTGAATGCTGTGTGTGTGTGTGTGTGTGTGCTTTATGTCAACTTAACAGAAGATAAAGTCATTAGAGAGGAGAGAGCCTCCATTGAGAAAATGTCTCCATCAGATCAGACTCTAGGCAAGCCTGGAGGGCATTTTCTTAATTGGGGCCCAGCCCATTGTGGGTGTTGCCATCTCTGGGCTAGTGGTCCTGGGTTCTAAGGGAAAGCAGATTGAGCAAGCCAGGTGGTGGGCAGACCAGTAAACAACACCGCTTCATGGCCTCTGCATCAGTGCCTGCCTACAGGTTCCTACCTTGTTTGGATTCCTGTTCTCACCTCCTTCAGTGAGGAACAGTCAAATGGAAGTATATGTCAAATAAACCCTTAACCCCCAACTTGCTTTGGTCATGGTGCTTCATCCTAGCAATGGTAACCCAAATTAAGATAGTGTACAATGAGCATTCCTATTAAATGACTTATAAAGTATAAAAGATGAAAACTTCTAAAAGATCAAATGATTCACTGAACTATCAATTTTTGATTGTATTGTTTATTTGCTTAGCATTTTATTACTGTTATAAAAATAAACATCACTGAATTTTTTGGAGGAGGGGGTGGTTTCCAAGCAGAGTTACTCTGTGAAACAGTCCTGGCTTTCCTAGAACTCACTCTGTAGACCAGGTAGACCAGGATGTCCTTGAACTCGCAGAAATCTGCCTGCCTCTGCCTCCTGAGAGCTGTTAATAAAGTCAAGTGCCACCACCTCCTGGCTTCACGGATGTATTTTAAAAAAAACTTAACTAAGGAAGTTAGAAGCAATTGGTTATCGTTGTACATATAAGCCACTTGAGAAACCTGGTGATGGACTTGAAAGAACGCATCCTCCAAATAAAGACAGTAGATTTAATTAAGTTGTGTTGTGTGATGTTTCAGTATAACCCTATTCCCCTCTAGTCTCACAGTGGGGTCCATTATCTGTCTCAGCAACCATGCATACTCTGTTGTATAGGCTCCCGTACAGGAATGAATGGGTGAGCAGTTTACCAGCTAGACGTAGATCCAGCCTGCTAGGGTGAAGTCTTCATCATTAATTTGCAGCAGATCCTTGAAGCCTCCCCAAGTCACCACCTACCCATCTGTCAGGCTTCTAGTATCGTGAATGAGTGAGC
Organism: Ellobius talpinus; assembly: GCA_001685095.1. Lineage (NCBI taxonomy): Eukaryota > Metazoa > Chordata > Mammalia > Rodentia > Cricetidae > Ellobius > Ellobius talpinus. The sequence continues at coordinate 8,229 of LOJH01054220.1, forward strand.
AAATGAGAGGTTTTGGGAGAATCTTTTTATTAAAACACCTCCAGGAATGTCAGAATATTCCATCTCTGCTTTAGAAAGAGCGTGGAAGTTGCTGTTTTCCATTCGAGAATAATCCAGGCCTCCACAAAGATTTGCAGGCAGGTCTGTGTGCAAGTTCCTAGTCCAAGGATATGACCCCGTTCAAAGGATTCTTGGTTCCTGTATCCTGACCTGAAGGATGCTGCTACCAAGCTCTAGTCTTCAGCACTGCTCTAGTTTGTCAGAATTGAGTGTCTTTCTCTGGCATTGTATATCTTGAAATATTTTCCCATCCCTTAGTGGCATTTTAGACATAAAGAGAAATCAACACTTTAAAATTCAGATGGGCAGGAGTTAGCTTACAGTTGGAGATTTTTGAGCACACTCACTGCTTTTGTGTGATAATATTTGAAATTTATTTCCACAAGTTATTGCACATTCATTTCTGGAGTTTTCATTGCAGAAAATTGCCAGAAGGAATGGATTTTGTCTTCTTCAGCTGGCAGAACCATTTCCCACCTGTCGCCCAAATATTTGATGAGAAGGATTATTGATGCCGCCTCTGAGAGTTTATGCTCTGGATCCTTCCGAAGTGGGAGGGGCTAATGAAACTATTAGTCTAGCATAGGAGTCCAACTTTCTAAAGGGTCTATGAAACAGGGGATGGATTTCCAGTGGGTAGGGCAATTTCTGACAGACGAGATTCCGTCACGCAAATACACAGGCGCTTGGTTGTGAATCTGCAGCCTGGCAAATGATGGCTTCCGTCTGTTATGCTGTAGCTGTGTTCTTGTGTTCAACAAGACACAAGCAGCCTTGCTCAGGATCTCTATTAATTCTTTGAAATTATAACTGTTGATGTTGGTAAATGGGAGAGAGGGGGGGAGGAGCTGGTACATGGGTGTAGATGAAACTGTCATTTGATTCAGGTTCTAGTAATTGACTACCCCCTCTTGAGTTTTCTATTTCCTGTGTAGTTTGTTACCACAGGGCTGCCCTATTCACTGCAATCAACAAATATCATTTCAAAAATCCATGCATAATGGCAGCAACCTTTTAAACTGTCAGAGTAAATATAAAACTGTTTTGCTCCCTTGTTTCTTTGAACGCTTTATGGACATCATAAGTAATAATAATATTGCTGCTGTCAGAAGAATGTTCCTGAAGCATGGATTTCAGCAGGCGCATTAGGATACTTCAGCTGGCTCGGAGCAAGGGCGGGGCTACTTGTGCGGCCAGTCACATCCCTGGTTAATGGCGCCTGCCTGTGGCTTTTCTGCCTTTCTCCTGCCTCATGTGTGTTCTACACAGTCCATCTCTCTCCCACTGAATAGTCCTTGAAAGTCATCCCATCTCATGTTTTATTACATGCCACTTTCCATCCTTTGTGTGGGCATGTTTTATTACACACCACTTTCCATCCTTTGTGTGGGTTCTTTAAAATTAGCATGAACATCAGGACCCAGTGCAGAAATGAATACTCTCCCGCTAAGACTTTCCATGCAACACACCCCAGGAAACAGGGGTTTCCTTTCTGAACTGAGACCACTCTGTCACTTTTGTTCGTGGGATTTTTTTATTTTATTTTATTTTTGTTATCAGTTGAATACAAATCTTGAACAAGACAGACTCTGTCACGAAGAGCAATGTTGTTATGGTCTCTTTAATGTGGAAATAATAGCCTTGTTTCAAACTCATTTGTCTGTTTTTCTCATGAAAATCTGCTCTGCTTCCATTAGCCTTTTGTGTTTGCTGCGGTTCCTGACACCTGGCTTCTCATTTAATTCATCCATACCAAAGGCTTGTGTCCCTGCTGAGGCTTTTAGGAGTCATGCTGAAGGTTTTTTTTTTTTTTTTATCATGATTTGTGCTGCTTTGTGTCATTAACCCACAGAAGGCAAGCAGCTCCCACCTTCGCATTGCCTGCCTTAGAGAGAGGAAAGAACAGGAGAGTAGGCAAATACATTCCTCACAGTCCCTCTCCTCTTTGTCCGGGCCTGGTCCTTTAGCCTCTGGGTTCCTCCTCTCTCCGCGCAGACATATCATAAAACAGTGAAATTCGCCTGAATTCTAAGCCTAAAGCTAAGGTTAAATACCAGTACCGTATTCACAGCTGTACAGTCCTTCTCCCGCACACCCCCCCATCCTCCCGCCACTCTTAAGAAGTCTGCATTCATTGTTCTCTGCCTGAAAATAACTTACTCAAGGTTCTGCTCTTTTCTAGCCTTTTCCACTTTCTAGATTTTCTTCCCTTTCTTTGCCTTCCTTTCTGAGATCTGCCTTTTAGGGCTCTTCTCTCCAACACCAAGCATGCTAAGCCGTGTTTGAAAGAAACAATGTATTTCTCTTAGATGTCTGTCCTGCCCAGCGGGCAGGATTAGGAGGACCTGCAAAACAGGGGGCTTCTCACCTATAGATTTAGACAACTTCAGGGAAACCTTATTCTCAGAAAACTCCATCTGTTCTAAACATGCACAGACATCCTCCCTTTGTCGTCATTCTTAAGCCTAACGACTATTGGCATGACATTAACACTGATTTTTTAAAAAATATGGAGATGAGTAACATATGCATCTGCAAAGCCTATATACAAATTAGACATCATTTTCTATAAGGAATTTGAAGATTTGTAATTTGGTATTCTAGTGGGCCCTTGTATCAGATCTGAGGAACCACTGTCTATGCCCTATAGACTCTAACAGAATGCTGTTTCAGAAAGGTGGGGGCAGACATGTAAGAACAAAAGAACGGAAGAGGTACGAATCAGGTCTTCCTGTGAGATGGCAGCTCTGAGGGCAGATAAATGCTAATGAGGTCCAGCTGAGACCCGGTGTTATTTTCTTCGCTGTTTCCTGTGCTCTAAGTGAGGGAAGTGAAATTGGAAGTGTACCCACAATCGGGAGATGCCTTTCCTGATTCGGGTGTAGACCTGTGCTGCACTACAGCTGGGGAGTGTGTTACTGAGTTTGACTTTGGGTCCTGCAGCTCCTTGGACATGTTAACAGTTGGGGTGCACCTTGGACTTGTGAACAGTTGCGGGGAGGTGTGTATGTGATCTCCAGAACTTCACAAAGTGTGATGTACCAGGTACGTTGTCTCATTGTGCTGTATTTCAGTTTTGACTGGAGCTCTTGCAGTTCTGTAGATTACATTGGCAGTGATGAACGACTTGGTTGATTACACTGATATAGAATACAATTTTCCAGCTGTTAAAACAACAGAAATTTATGTTGCATAGCAGTGGAGACTGGAAATCCAAGATCGAGGAACAAGAAGCCCCCATGTCTGTTGAAAACTGACTGTGTCCTCAATGTCCTCAGTGCAATCCCCTGGAGAAGGGATTTCACCCTCTCACTTCATTAACTCTCCACTCTTCATAACTAAAGCCCCTGACCCAGTCAACTTCTCAAGGCCCTGTCTCTCTACATCACCATATCAGGATCTGCTTTCGTCTTTTCTCAGTTTGGAGAAACAGTATGTCACAGTAGACCATGCCATCTTGGAACGCAGTGTCTCAGGCTGGCCTCTAACTTAGATTTTTCCTGCCTCAGCCTTCTTTATTTTTTAACTTTTCAATATTTTTATTTTATTTTTTTATTGTTTTTATTAAGCTGTATATTTTTTCTCTGCTTCCCTTCCTTCTTCTTCTCCCCTCCCCTTCTTTCTACCCTCTCCCATGGCCCCATGTTCCCAATTTACTCAGAAGTTTGGGGTACAGGTCTAAACAGAGAACTCTCAACAGATGAATCTAAAATGGCTGAAACACACTTAAGGAAATGCTCAACACCCTTAGCCATCAGAGAAATGCAAATCAAAAC
>LOJH01054221.1:0-12063 GCA_001685095.1 Ellobius talpinus
ACAGGGTTTCTCTGTGTAGCCTTGGCTGTCTTGGAACTCACTCTGTAGACCAGGATGGCCCCCAACTCACAGAGATTTGCCTGCCTCTACCCACATGCTGGGATTAAAGGTGTGTGCCACTAGCACCTGGCAGGTGCAGCTTCTTCATTGTTGACAATATTAAGATGTGTTCTGATTTCAAAATCACTAAATGTGGAAAAAATTTGTGTACTTGGGAATTAAGTAAATGTGACCCAATCATTTCTTATATATGTGTCTTAGTTTCTGTTCTGGTTTGTTTCTCTACTGCTGACCGAAAGCACCAAACGTAGACAACTGAAGGGAACTGTGACGTTTTACCCCTTGTCAATTTTACATACAAACACATCACTGTAAACCAGATCCTTTCCTTTCTCTGTCCCCACGATCTCATGTTAGTACTGTAAGGTAGGTTCTACAGCATCTTGTCTGCAGGAGCCCACCCACCCATCATCTCCTTTCCCTGGGGACTCTACTTCTTGGTGTAGACCCAACTTATCTCTTTCTTGCCGACCTTCTAAGCCTCCTCTTCCAGCCTATCTCCACCCCTTTGTCAGTAGCCAACCCTAAAAAGCATTTTCTACTATGGATCCCCAGTGGCCACACCAGGCTGGATTTCAGGAAGGTGATTTTCACTATCTTTCCTGTTACCCCACTACAATCTCTTCAGATTTATTATTTGTCCTACAGCAGCCTGCCTGAAGGAGCTCCTCCACATCCTCATTCTCTGGGGACTCTGCCTCTTGGTGTGGGCCCTCATGTCTCTAGCTCTTTCCTATGGCTCCTCTCAGCATTTCCTCTTAGCCCATCTCCATTCTCTTCTGTCACCCACTGACTTGAAAAAGCACTCTCTATCAGGATCCATTGGCACCATGTTTTCCTAGGATCTAGAGGGGGCAACAGCAACTAAAGAATAGAACACCCACTCAGCAAAGACAAGACCGGATATTGGCACCAAGAAATGTCCCAAAGATCATGACTAACAGATGCTTAGATCCCAGTGCAAAAACACAAACATGAACAGCCAAGATAATATGTCCCCTCAAGATGCCTGTAACCCTACTGCAGGAAGCCCTGAGAAATCCAATATAGTTGAAGCACAAGACAAGGATGCCAAAATAGCAGTTATTGCTATGTTCAAGGGCCTTAAAGAGGATATGAATAAATCCCTTAATGAAGTCTGTGAAAACATAAACAAAGAGTTGAATTAAATAATGAAACCAATTCAAGACATAAAAATAGAATTTAACAAAGAAATAGAGTCACTAATGGAGGGGAGCAGAGAAGAATGTATAGCTCAATAAAATCAATTAAAAATAAATAAATAAATAAATAGATAGATAGATAGATAAATAAATAAATGGGCGTAGCAGACATTTACAGAACATTTCACCCAAACACAAAAGAATATACCTTCTTAGCAGCTCATGGAACTTTCTCCAAAATTAATCACATATATGGAAAAAGTCTCGAAAGATCTAAGAAAGTTGAAATAGCCCCCTGCATGCCATCTGACCACCATGGATTAAAGCTGTCTATCAACAACAGGAAATATACAGACGTTTGGAAACAGAACAACTCACGACAGAATTAAAAATGGGTCAAGGCAGAAATGAAGAAGGAAATTATAAACAGATTCTTTGGGCTGCCAGCTACAAAAACTGACATGGAGACTTACTATTAATTATGAAAGCTCAGCATGAGCTTAGGTTTGTCCCACTAGCTCTTATAACTTAAATTAGCTCATTTCTATTCATCCATATGTTGCCACGTGACTCGCGGATTTTTTTTTCCTCTCTCCTGCTTGTCTGTTTCCTCTGAATCTGTCTGGGGACTCCTCCTCTCTTCTTCCCATAGATCTCTGTCTCCAGAAGTCCCACCTGTACCTCCTGCCTAGCTATTGACCATTCAGCTCTTTATTAAACAATCGCAGTGATACATCTTCACACAGCATAAAGGAATATTCCATGACAGGAAATTAAAACTTTTTAGAATTGAGTGAAAATAAAAACACAATATACCCAAACTTGTGGGACACATGAAAGCAATTCTACAAGGCAATTTCATAACACTTTCATAACTCCTACATAAAAAATTGGAGAGCTCTCATATTAGCAACTTAGTGGCATACCTGTAAGCTCTAGAACAAAAAGGAGAAATAGTATGCAAAGAGAGTAAATGGCAATAAATAATTAGACTTGGGGCTGAATCAATTAAATTAAGAAAAAAAACAAGTGTAAGAAAGAAAATCAATGAAGAGTTGGTTCTTTGAGAAAAATTAGTAAGACTGACAAATCTTAGCCAATTAACTAAAAGACAAAGATAGATTATTCAAAATAACAAAATTAGAGATGAAAAGATTACAATAGATGCTGTTGAAATCTAGAGAGTCATAGGAACACACTTTAAAAATCCATATGCCATGCAGGCAGTGGTGGTATACACCTTTAATCCCAGTACTTGGCAGGCAGTTCTCTGAGCTCGAGGCTAACCTGATATATAGAGTAAGTTCCAAGACAGCTGGGGCTACCAAACTGGAAAACCTAAAAGAAATGGATGGATTTAATGATATATATGATATATATATATATAACCAAAGTTAAGACCAAATAAACAATTTAAGCAGACCCATAAATCCCAGTGAAGTAGAAGCAGCAAATTAAAAGTCTTTCAATCAAAGAAACAAAACAAAACAGAAAAACAAAACAAAAGCAAAAAGTCAGTGGACAGATGGATTCAGAACAGAATTCTATGAGACCTCCAAAGAAGAATTAACATCAATAGTCCCCAAATTATTCCACAAAATAGAAACTAAAGGAACATTTCCCAATTCTTTTTATGAGTTTATTATTACCTTAATGCCAAGGCAACATAGATACAACCAAAAACAGTATAGAGCAATATCCTTTATGAACATAGATGTAAAAATTCTCTCTCTCTCCCCTTCCCTCCTTTCTCCTTCTTTCCTTCCTTTTCTTTTCCTTGTTTTGGAAGCAGTTTCTCTCTCCAGCACATACTGTCCTGGAACTTCAAAAGATTCACTTGCCTCTGTCTCCTCAAGTGCTGGGATTAAAGGTGTAAACTTTCATGCCTGAATAAAAATTCTTTTTAAAAAAGATTTATTCATTAATTTACTATACAGTATTCTGTCTGCATGTATACTGTAGGCCAGAAGAGGGCACCAGATCTCATTACAGATGGTTGTGAGCCACCATGTGGTTACTGGGAATTGAACTCAGGACCTCTGAAAGAGCAGTCAGTGCTCTTAACCTCTGAGCCATGTCTCCAGCCCCCTGGAAAAAAATCTTCTATAAAATACTTGAAAACTGAATCCAAGAACACATGGAAAGATTATCCACCATGATTGAGTAGGCTTCATCCTAGAGATGCAGGAATGGTTCAATATAAGTAAACTGATAAATGTAACAGACCACATAAACACATTGAGGGACAAAACCGCATGATAATCTCATTAGATGAAGAAAAAGACTTTGATAAAATTGAACATTGCTTCATGATAAAAGTCCTGGAGAGACGAGGAATACAAGGGGCATATCTCAACATAATAAAGGCAGTTCACAGCAAGCTCACAGCCAACAAGAACCCAAATGAAGAGAAACTCAAAGGAATTCTCTTTATACCTATTCAATATTGTACTTGGTTTTCCGAGAGAAAAAATTTTTTTTTCCTAAGACATTTTTTTGAGGCTATCTATTGTTTCCCTGGTTTCTTTCTTGGTCTGGTTGTTATTTGTATATAGGTGGGATACTGATTTTTGTGACTTAATTTTGTATCCTGCTACTTTGCTGAAAGTGTTTATCTGACTAGCTGCGATGGTTAGTCTTGATTGTCAACTTGATGGGACTTAGAATCACCTAGGAGACAGCTCTCTGGGCACGTGTGAAGTTGTCTCTACAGAGGTTTAACTGAAATGGAAGATCTTTCCTAAATGTAGGCAGCCCTATCCCACAGACTGGAGTTGGAAACTGAATGAAAGGGGAAGGTGAGTGGAACCTCACCGTTTATTTCTCTGTACTCCCTGATGTGGATGTACTGTGACCAACTATCTTAGCTCCTGTTGCCATGACTAGATCCTCTCTCTTGACCGTGTCTTCCTGGCTGTGATGGACTATACTCTCCAGGCATGAGCCAAAATCAGCCATTCCTTCTTTAAGTTGCTTTTGTGAAGTCACAGCAAGACAATAAATATCTAACACACTAGCTCGGTATCTAATTTTTATTAACACCCTTTCTTCTCTCCAAGGAAATTAATTTTCTTTCCTTCTATAGCACCCTGTGAAAGACAGGGATAGGAGACTACAATTGGTACCTCCTTTTAAGAGTTAGGGAACAGTATACTGTCCAGAATAGTAGGGCCTTTGGTCCTACTCTGATAAACCCATGTCCCCAAGGACTGATAATTTTGAGCCCTGAGTGGCCAGTCAAAGGAAGGAAAGGTCTTACATTTTAAAAGCATGGGAGCACTGATGGATCCCCAGGGAAAGTCCCTGAGTTCAAGTTTGGGCAGAGAAACACTAGTGACAGATGTATAGGGGAGAGGCCAAGAGGAGCAAGACTCTACAAGGAGCTAAGTAGATAAAACTCTCTTCCTCAGTTGTACAAAAGTCTTCATGCAAATTCAAGGTTGGTCTCAATCCTTTGGCAATGGTCTGCTGGTCCTCTGAAATGTACCAAAAGAAAGGACTTTACCAGAGGAACTGAGAGGAAGCCACGTTCAGGCATGTTTAGGTCGCTCTGGACAGCACCATGCAGCTGAACAGCAGCTGAGGAAATGGTTGTGTGTGTGTTCTCTCTTCCAAGTGCAAAATGAAAGCACATGGTTACCTGAGTGTGAATCCGTGAACCCTCTTTTATTCCATTTCAATGCAAATTCTCCCCAGTTTATTGTTTTAGATTTCAAGAGATGAGGTCTTGTTATGTTTCACAGGCTGACTCTGCACTCTCGGGCTCAAGTCCCTGGGCCACTGGTATACGACACCACACCAAACTCAACACATGGTCTTTTATTTTCATTTTCTGTATAGCTGGGGATAGAACCCAGGGCCTTCTGCATGCATGGCAAGTACTTCACAAGCACTTGGCTGTGTTCAGCCAGAATGACAGCATTTGGAAGGCTTGCATTCACCAAAAGGCTTGGGAAAGCAAGACACTCTCAGCTTTGGGGGCTTTGTGTCTTGGCCCCAGTTCTGTAGCAGGGCCAGCTCCTCTCACTCTTGTTGCAATGGGAGACTGACAAATGCTAATTTCCCTTTTCTGTCCAGTGCTTAAAATTCTGTCTCTGAGCCAGTCTCCATCACAACTGCGCTACTTATCAGACCCGTGTCTGTAGCACCTTAGGTTTCGTCATATATCTGCGGACTGGGGGGTACTAATTAAGGTCTCCAATACTGTCGTTAGTGAGAACTCTAAAGCACCATTAGTATTATTAGCTGTTCTAATTGACAAGAGCACTTTCTCCTTTACAATGCCTCTTCCCATCCACTGAAAGCCGCAACACCATTACACACACACATGGACACACACACACACACACACACACGCACACACACACACACGCACGCACGCACACACGCACGCGTGCGCACATGCACTCAGGTAATCAGGAAATCAAGGGCTAACATCATTAGAGTGGCAGGTTTCAGGTTATTGCCCTTTATCCCTCATTCTTCACTCCAGTGTAGTCATTTGCATGACTCTAACCTTCCCCGAGATTATGAGGTTATTCTCTATGACTGATATTTACTTTAAATATCTGTCAAACATCAACAAGCTAGAAGAGAGGTTAAACTGGAATTCGTGCTTGGGAAGAGTGGGTGGCTGAGGCCAGAGATATTATTTATTGTTTGATTTGGGAACGGATTTTATGAATATAAATAAGAATGCTCCTCCCAGGGAAAGCACTGTTCATGGCAAAGCTTGCTGGCAAGCATGTGTGAGGTGCTGTACATTTGTTTTTCTTACCCTTTCACCTTCACAAATTGGGAGTCTGTGGTCATTTTTCTGGATGACCCAACTGCATTAAGTGTCCAGTAAAATGGGTTCATAGCCTGGTGCCATGGTTCTGGACTCATATCTTTTGTGTGTTTCAATAGCAAAGCCAGGAAGGAGAGAAGGGGAGGGAGGGCAGACCTTCAGCTTCAGCAAACATGACTTGTAGGAATCGGAAATGGGGGAAAGCATTTCCATTTTTGCTTACATGGCACTGACTCTCAACTCCTGTCTTCCTCTCCTTCACTGTGTTTCATAGTAATATTGCTACTTATTTTTTTACCCCTGCATATCGGGCAAAATAGATCCCATTTCTGGGCTCTTCACCGTGATGCATGGATTGGTGGGGAGTGGATTGGTTTGCAAGTGAGGAGGACACTCGACTCTGGTCTTGAGAAGACCTTTCTTTTCTGGGTCATGGTTTTGTCATTCATGAAATGAAAGAATTGGGATTGCCAAGCTGTCTTCCCCACCGCCTCGCTTAGTCATTTCTGTGACAATGCTCTTGAGATAAATGTTCTGTTCCATCTGAATAAAACACTGATTCTGGTAGAGGAGGAAAGGGAGCAGCTTTGGGAGTGTAGGAGAATGAAAGTCAAGAGCAGAGACAGAAGAAAGGATCTCTGCACAGCTCCTTACTTACAAAAAGGGATGGAGAACAGAAGGACGTCTCCAAGGAATGCTGGTTCATCTTGGACAGCGACATTTTACTTTCTGCTACTTTGAAGAACCCATTGACCCAAGGATGTCTATGCTGTGACATCAGCCCAAGGATCATCTATGCAGTGACATCAGCCCAAGGATCATCTATGCAGTGACATCAGCCCAAGGATCATCTATGCAGTGACATCAGCCCAAGGATCGTCTATGCAATGACATCAGCCCAAGGATCATCTATGCAGTGACATCAGCCCAAGGATCGTCTATGCAGTGACATCAGCCCAAGGATCGTCTATGCTGTGACATCAGCGCAAGGATCATCTATGCTGTGGCAATGGGAAGTCAGAGAATCTGGTCAAACTGCTCTCTGAACTTTAGAACAACTGTGGAGGACAGTAGAGGAAGTGTGGGGCACATCTTCAACAGATGCAGCAGTCTTCAGGGAAGCCTGACCAGGGGCCAGGTTCTTTGCCTTCCGGGCACGTGACAGATGGCCCTTGCTGTTTGTAGAATGGTTGCATGGGGCCATCCTAGCCAGTCAGTGGGTCTGGAAATGAAAGCAGTCTTTGTCTTTGATGGGATGTCCTTCCTGGTGCAAAACTGGTCAGAGCTTTTCTCCTTGGTGAAGTGACTAGTGAGATTAGGGGTGGTGGCTGCCTGTGCCTCTGAGTGACTGAAACCAAGTGTGCTCATGTGCATTGACTCAGAAGTCTGCTGAGTTTTGCCCCTGGGCTTTTGGAACCTGCATATTATCGAACACATTAAGCATATCCTATACTCTGGTGGATACAGATGGGCTGAAGCCTGGTGGATGCAGTCAGACTCAGGCCTAGTGGATTCAGTCAGGTTCAGGCCTAGAATCCAGATACAGTCAAGCTCAGGCCTAGTGGGTACAGTCAGGCTTGGGCCTAGAATCTAGATATAGTCGTCAGGCTCAGGCCTAGGGGATTCAGTCAGGCTGAACCCTGGTGGATACAGACAGGCTGAGCCCTGACGGATATAGACAGGCCAAGGCCTAGTTTGACACCTAAACCCCAGCCATATTGGAGGTTTCACAGAGAACAGTCTTGCTCTATGTTGTACACATCTAGAAGCTAGAATATACTGTATTTACTCTTTAAGATCTGTACATTTGGCCATTGTGACTTCAGGTACCTCTCTACTGAGGGAGGGACAAATATCTAGGTTTAAAAGAAAAATCTCGTTGGGCAACTGCCTCCAACATGTGGCTGCAACTGGTCTCTCTCTGGGATCTGTGGGGAACATACAGTCCTGGTTAGGCTGATTCTTTCTCATGTTCTTTGTGTTAATGGGAGAAATTATCTCCCTTTTAGTACATCCTGTTACTTGAGCCCAAAGGCTGATCTTTTGAGAAACTGTTGCAAGAGGAACCTGCTCTAGAGGAACAAGACTAAGTACTACTGTCACTTGTGAAACCCTCCCTAGGGACCTCATGCATCCAAGGTTAGTTTGAATTTCCTCACTCATGCTTCCACCAGGTCACCAAGGGGGGCAGTTTTGTGGAATTGGGAAGAGTCTGAAAGAAGGCCTGACATTTAGATTGGGGTGAAGTGCCACAGGTGTGATACTTGACAGAAACTTGACGGAAGAAAAAAAATACAAGTCTTCTTTCTTTCTCTTTCTCTTTCTCTCTCTCTCCTTTTTTCTCTCTCTCTTTCTCTCTCTCCTTTCTCTCTCTCCTTTCTCTCTCTCTCCTTTCTCTCTCTCCCTTCCTTTCTTCCTTTCTTTTTTTTTCTTTTTTTACAGTGAGAAATATAGCAAATGTGGTTTGTGGTGTACAGCATGAAATCTTAGGAAGCTCTGGATTGGCATATTTTTTATAAATCCAGTGCTGGAAAGGGGTGAAGACCATGTTGGGGAAACCCACAGAAACAGCTGACCTGAGCTAGTGGGAGCTCACTGACTCCTGACTGACAACTGTGGAACCTTCATAAGATCGAACTAGGCCCTCTGAATGTGGGTGAAGGCTGCATGGCCTGGGCAATTTGTGGGGTCACTGGCAGTGGGACCAGGATCTATCCATAGTACATGAACTGGCTCTTTGGAGCCCATTTCCTGTGAAGGGATACCTTGTTCAGCCTAGATTAAGCAGGGAGGGCTTTTGTCCTGCTTCAAGGTGATATGACAGACTTTGTTGACCCCCATGGGAGGCCTTACCCTCTCTGAGGAGTGGAGGGGGGTGGGTTGGGAAGGAGGTAGGGGGAGCAGGAGGAGGGGAGGGAGGGGGAACTGGGATTGGTATGTAAAATAAAAGAATATTGTTTTAAAAAAAATTTAATTCCCTCCAAAAATCCAGTGCTGGAATAATGATTTTTTGAAACTGACCAGATCTTGAGTTTCTTGGCACAGAGTAAGAGGAGGGACCATGTCACATGAAAACACTTCCTCTTGAGCACACTCAAGTGATGTACACATGATTTGCATGTGGGAATACCTTTCTCATGTGTGTGCCAACAAGTACACAAGAGAAACCCATGTTCATCCAGAAAGCAGACTGGCACAAGATAGTTAGACACCCTTAGCATTTTTTAGTTCACTCTCCTGTGTCTTCCATACATACCCCTTAAGGTCACTGACACACTAATCCCAAGGAAATGCTCTGGTGGTAGATGTTTTAAAAAATCAATGTGGAGCTCAATTCCTCATGAAGTGGAAGTGGCTCCAATGGCTTTCAGACATGCAGCCCATGACCACGGCAGAAAGTGGCAGATGGTGTGAGATCGTACATCTTGTCAAGGAACTGATGCACATATTTGCAATCATTTGCAGCTCCTGGTACATGTTAATATTGCCGGATGCTGTCATCACAGGAGCCAGATTAGGTGACCCTTGTCAAATGTGCCATTTCTTCTCCACGTTAAAAGGGCTCATCTCAGTGGTACTTTTCTATCTTCTCCCAGGAGACTCTTGTAGGTGGTTTTGTTAAGAATCTGAGACATTCAGACTACTGATCTATGTTATTGTTTATCTGAGATAACCATTGGGACTAAAAGACAGTTTTTCTATGATCTGCTGTAGGGTGACTCCCCTGTACATGCAGGAGCTCTTCAGGGAAGGTGAATTCAATGTGGATTACTAGTTCCATTTATTGCCTTATAACCATGGTGTATTTTGGGAAGCTGAAACCTTGGTAGACCAGATGGTCTAAATCCAACACCATCATCTGGGCACATCCTGGGCTGTGCAGTTGTGTTAGCAGAAGGAAGTGCTTAGAAACGAATCAGCCATGATTCAAGGAAACACACAGACAAGCCACTGTGTATTCACACTCTTTAGGCAGCAGCCCCCATTTGCAAAATACCTGGAAAGAATGCAAAACAACATAAAGAAAATACGAAGATGTCCCAGCCCATGGCTACCCTATAGCTCACCTGTTCATCACAGCTATTTTTCAGCCTTCACTTGCTCAGCTGCTGAAAGCTATACTCAGGGTTCCTCTGAACCTCATGTCTCAAGCAGGGAGAGTCTGATCTTGTAATTGGACCTAAGATACAGAGTTTCAAAAACTGTTAGGGTCATAAGGAAATCCTAAGGCTTGACACTATCTTATAAACTTAACTATTCTATTCTATTCTATTTATTTATTTATGTTGAGAGTTTATATTTATTCAAATAAGTACCAAAAACACTTCGGTCAACAGTTTGAAATCTTGAAGGTGTTAACTTAGCCATTAGGTCTCCTGGCAAGAGAAGGGAGACAGGGCATATTTTAACAAACTCTAAATTATGTGTGAAAGAGGAAAAAGTAACCTGAATCTAATCTTTGTTCTGTATAAACATTTTATATAAAGCAACCCAATTTGAGCATTGTTTTTTAAATAAAAATTTTTCATATAATATATTCTGATCATGGTTTCCCCTCCCCCATCTCCTCTCAGAACGTCCCCCACCCCAGTTCTACATATTCTCCTTCTCTTTGGAAAACGAACAGACAAATAAAACAAAATAAAAAATACTGAAGAGAAATCACAAGAAACATAGACACACACATGCACAGACATACAAACCCGATAGCAAAATTGGAAACTATAATATATGAGCAAAAAGACCAGTGAGACAAAAAAAAATCTACAAGAACACCATTGAATTCACTTTGTGTTGTCTCTGCTGCTGGGCATGGGACCTACCTGTAGGCATGGCTAGTATCCCCAATGAGAGTCCATTGGGGAAAAACATTTTTTTCCTTTGCAAATGGATGTCAGTTGGATAACTTCTTGGTTGCAGATGGGTGATGGTGTCCACTTCATCCTCTCAGTGCTGGGACTCCATCTGGGCTTGAACCTGTGAAGGCCCAGTGCACACTGCCCCAGTCTCTGTGAGTTCATTTGTGAATCGATCCTGTTGCATCAGGAAGACGTGGCTTCCTTGGCGTCATCCATTCCTCTGGCTTTTATATTTTTTCCATCTCCTCTTCTGCATAGCTCCCCGAGCCCCAGGGTATAGGGGTGGAGAGTGGCAGCAGGGACAGGGGTGTTGATGGAGACATCCCAGTCTCTCACTCTCTGCACATCTCTGGTTGTGGGTCTCTGTATTTGTTCCCATCTCCAGCAAGAAGAAGCTTCTCTGATGATGGCTGAATGAGGCATGGTCTATGGGTAGAGCAGAATGTCCTTAGGAGCCATTTTTTGCCATGCTCCTTTAACAGAACAATAGTATAGTTTCTCCTCTAGACCCATGGCCCATCCAGTCTCAGTTTCTTGGCCGCTTTAGCGGTGTCAGGCATGGGTCCCATCTCATGGAGTGAACTTTAAATTCAATCAGCAGTAAATGTACCTCTTATCTCAAAAATTCACTGTCCCTTTGCAGTTACTCATTATGGTCACTTGGACTTCGGCAGACAGTGCTCTCGTCTCTCATGCTCTGTTACTTAAAATGTGTATACTTATATTTTTCTTATTAATTCCCCCAGGACTGGGAGACCATCTGGGAACATTAAAACACGTACTTAGGAAATTTTGGCTTAGGGAGGCTTACAAGGAAACAAACATAGAAAAGAGTAGCAAGTGAGGCAAGGATAAGGCTTATTAGGTCAACCATAGTCCTAGGATGCTCTAGGATCCATGTTATGTAACATGGGCCTGCTAGGAAGCAAGGCATACAGTTCTCACATGGTACTTCTGAGAGCCTGGCTCCAGGCTCCCTGTGGATTCCAAGATCTGGGGATGATTGTGTCCTTTACATACAACGCTAAAGTATTTGCAGGGAGAACTTATGCTAATCCTCCTGTGTATTTGAAACCATCTCCAAGTCACCTATAATACCTAACACAATGGCAACACATCCTTGCTTCCCTATCGTTCAGTGTAACATGAGGGCCGGCTTGTTGGGGTTTCTGTCCCGCCCGGTACCCCACAG
>LOJH01054223.1:0-12063 GCA_001685095.1 Ellobius talpinus
AGGGATATCCTGCCATTCAGTTTCTTCTCTTCTATTGATGATTGGGGAAATATCCTACAGAGTTACCTGATGAATACTGACACTTTGTTCTCAAAGATAATATCAACCATGCCAACGTTAGTTGCTGACCACACTGCCAGGTAGCAGCTGCCTGGGGCCAGGGAGGTAACTGTGTCCTCATCTCGGGAGGTCACACAGGCAGACAACCCCTTGCAGTGCTGAAATGACAGCCTGAGACCTAGCTGGCACCCTCTCAGATCTCACCAGGAGGCTGGCATGGACTGGTCCCCTCCAGAAGGTACCCCAGCAGGCTACCTGCCAGTCTTTCGGTCATAGTCATCTGAGAAACCATCCCCTGAGAGAGCCCTGTGATAAAAGTGGATCAGGGATGAAGAAGCGGCCCTTGCCCGAGAGGAGGGGAGATGACAGATTGGGTAGAAGATACCGGCACTGTACCCGAGCAGACGAGCAGACATGATAGGTCAGTGGCCAGCCACCTTCGTTCGTAGATGAGGAAATGAAGGTCAGGAGGGGAAGCAACATGCCCAGAATCACAGTGGTAGGTGGAAGCTAATCCCAGGGCTTCTACCATGTTCATGCTATGAGTAGTGTTCCAGGGGTGGCATAACTAGCAAGGTCACACCTGTGTATCCACTCACCCCAGCCCATCTATTCATCTATCTATCCTTCACCCATCTGTCCTCCCACTGGTCCACTCATTCATCTTTGTGTTCCCATATGCACCCAACCACCCCTTCTTCCTCCCTGCCATCTACACACCTATGCATCCTTATGTCCTTTATGCATCTGCATCTCTGTGCACCCATCTCTCTCTTACTCATATTCAGCCACCCATCCATCCTCCATCCACCCACCCACCCATCCACCCTTCAACCACTCATCCATTCACACACTCATCCATTCATCCATCAAATTGTCTACCCACTACCCATCCATATACTTGTCTATCTACCCATCCATCCACCTGTCTACCCGTCTCGCCACCATCCACCCTGCACTTCTCCATCCATCCATCTTCCCACCCCCCACCCCTCAACCTGCTCATCCATCTGGCCTACACACCACTGTAATGGGTGAAGGCATATTGTTCAATATTGGCATCATGATAATGAGGAATCAGCTTAGGAAGGATGAGGAGGGGGAAGAGGGAGAAGAATCATTCTTAAAGACACCTATGACAGACTCTACAGAGGTCACACACCTCACCCTTACCATTTCTTTACCAGGATATGGGTACCAATCCCTTGACTCTTCCTTCCTCTCCCTCCTCAAACTTAAACAAAATCACCGTGGGTCCTGCCCTTGCGCTGACATAACCCTGAGTAGCAGATGGGGGGTGTGGCGGTTTGTGTGTCCCCTCTAGTCTCTTGCTAGTCCCAGCTCAATCACTCTACTTTGGGCTTTCATTTGAAGAAGTGATCTCTCAGCTTCCTTCCTCCTCTGGCCACCATACCTACTGCTTGTGGCTATGCTCTTCTGCCATGATAAACTCTTATCTCTTTGGAACCCTAAGCACAAAAAAACTCCTTCAATTAGCTACTTTTTGACATGGTGTTTAATTACAGCAACAGAAAAGTAACAGGGCCCTGTATCCCCACCAGTCACATCATAGGACTCTCATGACTTTCTCTAGGCCTTAGTCCCTCCATCTGTGCCATTGAACAATGTGACCGGAGAGTCTCCAGGGCTCAGAAGTCCCTGGTTCATAGACATAGCAACCTAGGGGAAGGGTGAGGCTTGGGTAGGTACAGTGAGCACAGGGGGTGGTTAGTTGCCAGGCCCACCTCCCACTCTCCTTCCTCGTGACTCACCTGTCAACAGTTGATGAGTCAGTGCTGTGAATGGGGGCATGGCTCCAGGCACCCCTGTAACTACCGAGAACAGGTGCTCTGGAGGGAGCTGCCCAGTGTGGGTGACAGTATCCAGGAAATTATCTATTTCAGTCACTAAGGTTATCAAGGCCCAGAAAGGTGACCTACCTTGTGCAAGCCACACAGGTGGGGGCAACAGCGTAAGCTCAGCAAATCTCCCCCAGGAAAGTGGGGTGATCTTTTGTCCAGCTTTTCCACCATTGGGCTCAGACTTCAATAAGGCCCTGGACTGGGCAGGAAAGCCCCCAAAACCAGCTTCCTGTATTCCCACCTTTTAGTCTTGCTCCCTTCATCCTCTTTGCTGCCTTGTTCCTGGGGACCTCTGCAGCCTCCAGGTTCAGGGCTAGCTCCACACTTTGAAAGAGTTTCTTGCTCTGGGTCAGAGAGAATAGGTTCTGTGGGTTGTAGTCCTGTTCCAGCTCTTGGATTGGCAGGTAACCCAGAGATCCTGGAGTGGGGTCTGCCTGGTGCCCAGCCAGGGTATCTATAACACTACAACAGGTAGGACTCAGCAGGAGTACTGCATAGCCCTGGATCTAAGGGTCCTGATATTCCCTATGGAGGGGATGGAGTCCTTAGCGATCGTCTTCGGCTTCAGGCATCCACTCATTTGCTCCCTCACTCATTCATGGCAGATGGGTCCGCTGTGCATGTACAGGACTTAACACCTATAGCTCTTTCTGCCCTGGATTCCTAGATGAGGCCTGCAAGGCTGTGCTGGCTAATTTTATATCAACTTGACACAAGCTAGAATTATCTAAAAGGAGGGAATCTCAATTGAGAAAATGCCACCATAAGATCCAGCTATAGGGCATTTTCTTAATTAATGATTGATGGGGAAGAGCCCGGACCATTGTGGGTGGGACCATCCCTGGGCTGATGGTCCTGGGTTCTATAAGAAAGCAGTCTGAGCAAGCTATGAAAACCAGGCCGGTACCCGTCCAGTCTCTGGATCAGCTCCTGACTCCAGGTTCCTGCCCTGCCTGAGTTCCTGCCCTCAGTGCCTTTAATGATGAACTGTTCTATGGAACTGTGGGTGAAATAAACCCTTTCCTCCCCAAGTTGCTCTTGGCCACAGTGTTTCATCACAGCAAACTAAGCCACATTGTTCCCCCTCTCTGCCAGGTGCCACATGGCTTGGGCACTTGGTCTATTCAGGACTCACAGCCTCAGGCCCTTTGTTTCAGCAAGCAGAGTAGGGTATGCAATGAAAACCATGCAGCAGTTTCCCCTGAGGTGCGAAAGATCGCATCCCTATGCTCTGTGAGTGGATAGCAGTCACACTGAGTCTCCATGGACAGGTGAGCACAGACAGAGTCAGGGTGCGGGATCCAGTATCTGTCCTAGTCATAGATTCTGGAAACCCAGTAGGAGCCACAGTAGAACTCTGAAGTGGAGAGACTGACACTGACCAGATGTGGCAGAGGCCACAGAGGGAAGTCAGCTCTAGGGTCACAGAGGGAAGTCAGCTCTAGGGTCACAGAGGGAAGTCAGCTCTAGGGTCACAGAGGGAAGTCAGCTCTAGGGTCACAGAGGGAAGTCAGCTCTAGTTCCTCCTCTTGACCAACACCTTGTTAATCTCAGATGTTTGGAAGATAGCAGTGTGGCCAGACCCAGGAGCTGCTCACAACTCTCTCCCTTCACATTGGGCTCTTTACACAACTATTTACAGAATCCAGGATGTGGTGGGACTACCCTCTACCCACCTACAGGTGCCCCCCATGCCCTTGCCCACCCCTACATCCTCTGCCTGGTACAAGAGCAGGCCCACAGGCAAGGACCACTCTGGATTAAGCACTTAATGAGTGACAGGGAGGAGAAGAGTCCATCTGCCGTGTCACCAGCACCCATCTGGAGTTGGCATGCAGAACTATGCTCTGAGCTGGGGGTTCTGAGCAATGACTGTCAGGCCACTGTCCTATGGGAACTTGTGTGGAGGTGTCCTCAGCAGAGCCCCCAAGGAGGAGAGAGTGCCCTGCTTCCTCCAGGACACTATCTATCTCCTGCTGCCCTGCGGTCCATTCTCGCCTGCTTCCCTTAATAGTTTTTATTATCTGATTCACGGGATCACTATTTTAATACTTAAAGTGGATTTGAATTAGTGTAACTGGCCCTAAGTGAAAATAAATTAATGTTAGCACATAAGAAGTTTCTCCAGACAATTAGAAACCAAACCAGATAAAATTAATATGTCTCATCTTCCCAGCTCCCTCTCAGAGGCCTGGCATCCAGATGGCATCGGGTGGTAGGTGGAGATGGATCTTGATGGCCTAGACCTTCCTGCAACAGGGAGGGAAGTGCCCATCATCGCTTCTGCCCACAGCTTCATAGACAGGCTGTGCCAGGAGACAGAGAGGAAGTTAAGCAGCAGTCGGACAGCTGAGGGTGGGGGACAACTGAGCAGGCAGAGGATGGCATCAGGATGGCTTCCTCACCTCGACACAACCCTCGGCAGCAGAGGTGAATTTGCTCACAGCACACTTGCTCTCCAGTCAGAGGAATGGAGGCAGGGGATCCACCAGGGCCTATGAGGACCTCCAGAACCACCTACTTCATCCATGGCTATGAGTCACCTACAGTCATTACATCCCCATACCTGCCATTTGGGGTGCCGGGAGGCTGGATGCTAGGCCTCCCCAGAAGCCTCTGATCCAACCTACCCTTCCCCGACCTCCACCAGCATCTTCACAGGAGGACATTTCTGCTCAGAGATGAATTGGCCTGCTCAAGGTCAAATAGAGCTGGCTCTCTGTGGTCTCCTGGCCCTTCCTACATGCCCCCCAGCTCCGTGGGGGACCAGAGTGGCAGGTGTCTCATGGTGGGAAGGTGTATCTTTGTTCCAAGGACTGCCTAAGGCATTAGCATGACTCCTTAAAATCCTCGTTTCCCAGATAGATAAGAGGTTCCCGAGGGGGACCCCAATCAGTGTCACCCCAGGAGGACACAAGTCCCCTGCCCCTCAGGCAGCTGTTCCCAGGACTCCCCTGGAATGAATCAACTCTCCTGGCAACAGTGACGCATGCCACCCACCTACGCCTGCCAGCCTCGTGCCCTGTGCCCTTGCTGTCAGCAGTTCTCTGAAAGATATTCAGATTTTTCCTTCTTCCTTTTTTCTCTTTCTGTGGGCGTTGAAGAGAGAGACATCACCTGGGATGACTTCTACCAGAGACGGCATCATCGACAGGTCTACCCAGCAACCTCCTAAGGTGACCTGTCCTCTGCCACCTCTCGCTGCCCCTTGGATGCTGCTTCTGGCCCCTCTGTGGTTCCATGGCAACTGACAAGGTGGCCCTGACCCTCTCCCCTGTGACATGACAACCGCGAGCGTTTCAGCCTCTTGCCACAGGCTGGGCAGCCAGCTGTTTGCAGAGCACCCTCCACTGCCTACAAGGCACCAGTGTTTACTGGAGACTGGTGCCTCTCACCCATCTGCACTGCCCTGAAACCCAGAGGCCTCAGCCAAACCTGTTCCCCATTCCCCTCTTCTTACCTTTACCCAGATTCTAGCAGGTGGATTCAAGTCAGCTTCTCAGAAATCCTGTGCCCCATCCCAGGTACCCAAAACCAAACTACATCCTCAATTTGCATGTGCCCAGGCTGTGGAACAGGGAAGCCACTCTACCCCTCACACCTGGGGACAGATCCAGTCACTTCTCTGTTGGAGGGGGCCTGGGATTCACCTTGGTATGGGTGAGTACCTGGAGCTCAAAGAGTCCAAGAGCTTTCCTCACAGTAAGAGTCCAGCCCTGTAGGTGCCGCAGCCCTGAGAGTCCCATTGTGGATGGAGCTGCGCATGCCCTGTTGTTCAACTCTTGCTCCTCAGAACTCATTCTGTAACTTGACCCTGGAGATGAGGGAGTGCTCAATGCAAGGCCAGTGGGAGAAGTCCAGGTCCATGTGAGGAACACAGGTAAGCAAAGCCACCACACGGCCATGTCAAGAGCCACATAGGAGCACGGGGAGGAGTCTTCTTGAAACCTGGCATAGGCCTGCAGGACAAGGACAAGGCTTTGAAGAGTTCAGCAAATCTTATGGCAGTAACAGTCAGGAGAAAGCGTGTACGGAGGCACAAAGATGCACACCGGAGCACCGGCCGCTGGGACACTGTGAGCTCGCCACAGGGGTGGGTGGGTGGATACATCACCTTCAAGAGCAGCCTCGAGAACCTAAATGTGGGGCTGGAGAAATGGTTCAGTCAGTAAAGTGCTAGCTTGAGGACCCGACTCTGGGTCCCCATCATCCATGTAAAGAGGTGAATGCCGCAGCACGTATCTATAATTCCAGGACTGAACAGGCAAAACGGGCAGCTTCCCCTGGAGCTTAGTGGCCAGCCAAGCTAGCTGAAACCATGAACTCATCCTTAAAGAGTAAAGGGGAGAGCAATATAAAGTGATTGACCGGGCTCAGACTCTGGTCTCTACATGGACAAACACTTGCATATACACGGAAACACACACACACCAAGATAGAAGAAAACAAAAAGCTAACAGTGCCGAGGCATTTTGACTGAACTCATCTCTAGGGATGACCTCTCCTCAACCCTGGTCAGTCCTGCAGATGAGCCAGCTCTGCAAACCCCGGTTTCAGAAGACAGACTTGAGGGCAGGGCAAGAGGTATGCGGGAAGGTCATCACTCAGCAGAATGGTGGTGTTAACTTAGTTGCAAGAGACAAAGAGCCTGGCCCTCGGGGGCCTGAGTGCTGTACATGTGGGCGTGTGACTCAGGCAATGACAGTGTGGACATGTGACTCAGGCATGGTTAACGTGGACTTGTGACTCAGGAGCGGCTGGATCTAGGGATCCAATGATTCCTTCACTCACCTCCGCACTGACCCCGTTCCAAGGCTCTATGTGGCGGCAGCAAAGCCTTGCCAACTTCAGTCCATATCATCCCAGGCCCAAGTTCATAGGTAGCAAGCATTCAACACAGATAGCACTCATGACCACAGGAGCCAAGCATCACATGGCCTGGATGCTTGCTGCTGCAATGTCCTCCAGCACACATGAAGGAGCATAGCCATCCTAGATCCAACACTGGGAACCACTGAGACGTTTCCAAGGAAGATTCTGCAAGGATTCTTCCCTCTGCAGAAAGGGAAGAAAGGACCAACCCTCTCCAGCCCAGGCCATACCGAGGAGTCCAGGACCCCAGCCTGCAGATCTGCAAACAGGTCAAGCTCAAGATCCCAAAGGGTTCTGGAAGAATTCTGAGTAAGGAGAGATGGGTGAGGCCTGGAGGTGCTTATTCCTTCACCCTCAGGAATGGAGTGCCTTTGTCAAAAGGGACCCATGACCTAGGCTGCCAGGGGGAACAGCTGGACTTAGGGGGAGCATGAGATGCTCTTTCTTGTTTCAAATTGCCAGAGCCAGAAGGTGAAGGGGCCTTTGGGATGTCTTCCTGATAATTCTCTTCTCATAGAATGCTTAGCCAGCCTGTGAAGCTCCTGGACAGCCCTGTGCACATCTCTCTCATTATGTGGTTCGTGGCAAGATTTCTGTCCAGAAAGCAACTTGTTCTGCTTATTTAGAGAAACCATAGATCTGGATATAGAGGGAATTGATTGAGATAAGAGAACCAAAAAACATTAGAGATAGCAGGGACCACAAGCACTGGCATGATGTCCTGGGAGCAAGGTGGCTATGATGACAGGTTACAGCAGGGAGGAGTCCAGGAACGTGTTGACATTGTCCAAATGTATTGTCTCTGTCTTGTGCACCTAGGAGTACTCGTAAGCCAAGTACAGGGGTGGGAGTGGGCAGTCACTATGAGACCATGATGCCCACATGGGAAGTGTCTGAGAGATGTCATCAGGGTGTGGCACAGCCTTGCAGAAGGAGAAAGCTGAGCCCCTGGCCAAGAGCCCAGGGTGTGGCCTCTTTGTTGTAGTTTGAGGAGGTGAAACATTGCCATATGGCCAGGTATCACAGCAAGATGGGCCAGGATATGCCATCTAGCCAATGCCAAAGTGGTAGAGCCCAAACAACCCCATGCCAGTCTCGATAACCTGCCGGTCAGCAGGAGTGGGGGGAGGGACCCATCCCTCTTCATTCACCCTCATGCAAGCTATGAATCCAGCCACGGGCCCCAAAGCATGCCTACTAGGGGAAGCTTTGTTTCTCCGTTGATGCAGGGCTCCCCTGCTTGAATCGTTTTCTAATTCTTGGCCACTTATGATTTTTGAGGTGGGAAGGGACAAAGTTTCAAGGATCCCAAGCTGGCCTAGAACTTGCTGCATAGCTAAGGATGACCTTCAACTTCGGATTCTCTGCCTCTCCCTCCCAAGTGCTGGGATTAAGGGTGTGCACCATGGCACGTGGTTTCTGTGGTGCTGGGGTTGAAACCCAGGCCCAGATACATGCCAGGCATGCACTCTGACAATGAACTACCATCCCAGCCTTCATTTTCTACTCATTTTCTGTGGTTTTGTTCATCTCGTCTCAGAGCTGACCACACCAGTGGTGTTTGATTGCATTATTGCCCACAGAGCTCTTTCTTCAGGGTGAAGCAAACATCTCCCTGTTGCGTCCTCAGCTTATGTTTGCACTAAGGTACAAATTCCACATCAAAACCACCTCTTTCCAGTGGATCAAAGAGGGAGCACTGGGGCCTGAAAGCCTGTGTACCCCCTGCACTCCACAAGATGGGGACTCAAGCAGAGAAGGAGCCAGCCAAGGTCCCTGGCATCTCTGACAATGCCCAGTCTGACTGTCCCAAGTGTGAGGACTTTGCTCTGGCTCCAGTCAGGCCCCTCCCAGAGTCGGGCTGTCCTGCAGAAGGTAACAGGATTCCAGAAGAGGTCAGTAGCAAAAACAAACAAACAAAAACCACATTCATGTACACACGGTGACACTACAGTCTGGGAAGGGACTCTTGTGGCCTGTTCTTAACACTGTGCACTCACACAGGTAAAGAGGGCAGCTCTATGCAGCAAGTGCCTTTCATATGGGGCCTTCCTGGGACAACACTCTGGACTGAGATCCAATGCCATGGCTGGGTGCCCAGCTCCCTCTCGTACATCCACCCAGGTATCTAAACACCCTACAGCCAGATGCTCAAGACTGGAGGCCACCGTCTTCATGCCCAGTGCTGGCAGTAGCTTCCTGTGGCTACAGACAGAATCACCCAGTACTGGATGCCATGGTCACCAGTTTATAGCCTCAGCCCTTCCCATAGACAATGTCCATGTGCTGTGAGAGGCTATGAGAGGCCATGACACAGAACTGTGCAAACAAAGTCTGATTACAGTGGAGACCCCAAGATGTTGGAGCTGCCAGAGCTGTGGGACGTCTGCCAAGGGGAGCTGCATAATACAAGAGGTGGAACCAGCCCAAGGGAGAGGTGTATATTGCAGGCAGCAAACCTGGGAGAGTGGAGCTAAGTCATCTGGACATCAGACACGGAGCTACAGGATTTGGTGTTTGCTCAGCTCGGTTCTGGTCTTGTTTTGGTCCACTATCTCCTCACTATGCACCATTTTCCCCCTTTAGAAAGATAATATATTGTCTGTGTCTTTAAGTGTTGGAAGTATGTACTTCAATCTTTTTTATTTTACAGAAGGTTGCAGTTAAGAAGTTGCCTTAAGTCTCAAAGGGAACCTTGGAACTTATCAACAGTATTGGCGATGCTGAAAATGTGGTGGACCACAGGGACATTTTAAAGTTGAACTAAATGCGTTTTGCATTATGATACGGCCACGGGAGACTGTGGAGGCCGTAGAGTGGAATGCAGGGGTCTGAATGAGAACAGCCTAGGCTCGGGTATTTGAACACTTGGTTCCTGATTGATACTGCAATCTGAGGAGGTTTAGATGGTGCGGCCTTGCTGGAGAAGTAGGTCACTAGGGGGCCTTTGAGATTGTATAACCTCCCATACTCTCAGTTCGCTCTCTCCACTTCCTGCTTACACTGAACGATGTGGGCTCTTGGCTTCCTCCTCCTGCCACCACGCCTGCCTGCCACTTGTTGCTCTGCCTCCCTGCCGTGATGGACTCTTACCCCTCGGGAACTAAAGCCAAAATAAACTCTTTATAAGTTGACTTGACAGTGGCGTTTTATCACAGCAAGAGAAAAGCAATCAATATGATGGCTCACACATACTGTTTACTTGATGTTTCCATAGAATAATTCTCAGCCTTTTAGCGCTTTTCCTCCACCCAGGCCTGAGGAGCAGGACCTTGATCTCTCGGCCACCCTAGCCTCACCCTTCATCACCAAGGCATCCCTTGGACCAGGGACACTGGGAGAGCCACTCAGCTTCTGCTAGCCTGATGGGGCTGTCCTGTGGAAGCAGGTGCCCTTTATCTTGTGCAATCAGATGACAGTGTCCTGTGAAGGCCATGAAGGCAGAACGCTGACTAGAAGGATCCCTGAGTGACCAGTTGTCAAGGACAGGGAGGGGACAAGTGTCCCAGAGTACAGGGAAGAAAAGAGGTGGCAGAAAGAACCAGTGAGCCTCGGCACCAAGGTTGCCTGAGCTGAGGCCTTCAACCCCAGCTCCTGCTTCTAGAGGGTCGGAGCCTCTCCACTGCGGGAGGATGATGAGGCCACAAGGTTATCTGGGCTCTCCAGGACTGAGGCCAGTAGAAGCCAGCATCCAGGG
The DNA here is from genome assembly GCA_001685095.1 of Ellobius talpinus. NCBI lineage: Eukaryota > Metazoa > Chordata > Mammalia > Rodentia > Cricetidae > Ellobius > Ellobius talpinus. Next base: position 10,492 of record LOJH01054223.1, read on the forward strand.
CCCTTGAGGGCTCTGCTCACACAATGACCTTGGAAACATCCTGAACCCCTTCCAGGTTTAAAATTCACAGATACACAGATTTTCTCTGTGGGAACGAACACACTGAAAACAAGGTCCCCTTATGCTGGAAGCCTGACCACTCAGCTGCAGTGCCAATGAGCACAAGTCATGTGACATTATCACTCATGCAAGACCTCAACTTTCTACCCAGTCCTTTGTGGGGTCTGACATGCCTCCAGTCCCTCATGTTAACAGAAAAGGTCCCAGGGACTCAGGGACCCTTGCAAGCCCCCAAGGGACTGTCCAGAAGCATTACAGTCTGGGGTCAGCCTTGAAATCACACTCTCACCAGGCTCTCAGCCAGAGAAAGGGAGCCCTGTGGGCATGAGGCAGTCGGGAGCTCTGAAATAAAAACAGGAGGAGCCAATAGGATTGACATTGCAGGACAAAGTTCTTCCTGGCAGCAGCTCAAACCCGGGGTCATGGCTGACAAAATGATCATCCCTGTCCCTCAGCACTGAGGGCTGAAGGAACAAGAACCGGTAAAGAGGGACAGTAAGGACAGGCCACACTTCTTGTCCACCACAAGAAGGCTTCAAGAAGACCAGCAGGGCCTGAACCACCAGAGAGTTCTCTCCCCTCCCTTAGGCCATAACCCCTAACATTACCCCATTCTCAACTTCCTCCCAGCATGCTCCCTCTCCAGGCTCTCACCTTTTTTATCCTTTTTCTTAGGAATCTGGTGCCTGAGCTACATGGCTGACAGGGCCACATCAGGGAAGCAGATGGACAGGTAGGGACAGCTGACACTGGCCTGAAAACCAGCGATACCCGGAAGCACGGGACTGCAGACAGTTCGAGACAAAGCTGAGAATAGAGGGGCTGGGGGATGAGGGTATGGTGGGTAGGGTCTGCTGGAGGGGAGCCTCATGGAGGGGGTCTGGTGAACAGGGCCTGGCGGTCGGTATCTGGTGGACAGTATCTTATGGATGGGGTGTGGTGGACAGGATCGGTGGACAAGGTCTGGTGGGTGGAGTTTGGTGAATGGAGTCTGGTGGATGAAGTCTGGTAAATGAATGTCTGGTAGGTGGAGTGGTGGATGGATGTCTGGTGGGTGGAGTCTGGTGGATGGGGTCTGGTGGGTGGGGTTTGGTGGATGGGGTCTGGTGGGTGGGGTCTGGTGGATGGGGACTGGTGGATGGGGTCTGGTGGGTGTGGTCTGGTGGGTGGGGTCTGGTGGATGAATGGTGGATGGAGTCTGGTGGATGGATGTCTGGTAGGTGGAGTCTGGTGGATGGATGTCTGGTGGGTAGGGTCTGGTGGATGGGGTCTGGTGGGTGGGGTCTGGTGGATGAATGTCTGGTGGATGGAGTCTGGTAGATGGATGTCTGGTAGGTAGAGTGGTGGATGGATATCTGGTGAATGGGGTCTGGTTGGTGGGGTCTGGTGGATAGAGTCTGGTAAATGAATGTCTGGTAGGTGGGGTCTGGTGGATGGATGTCCGGTGGATGGGCACCCTGCAGGATTGAACTCCAGGTATCAAAGGTAGAAACCCTGAGATGGATCAAAGGA
>LOJH01054224.1:0-11686 GCA_001685095.1 Ellobius talpinus
AGAAGCCAATGATAATGGCACTGGGTTTTGATTCTAGTGCATGTACTGGCTTTTAGGGAGCCTAGTCTGTTTGGATGCACACCTTCCTAGGCCTGGGTGGAGGTGGGAGGTCCTTGGACTTCCCTCAGGGCAGGGCACCCTGACTCTCTTAGGACTGGAGAGGGAGGGGGAGAGGGAGTGGGGAGTGGGAGGGAAATTGGAGGAGGGGAATAGTTGGAAATTTTCAATAAATAAATAAGAAGAAAAAAAAGAAGATTGCAAATAGATCCATATGTGTCATCATGCACAAAACTCAAGACCAAGTAGATCAAAGACCTAAACATAAATTCAGTTACACTGAACATTATAGAAGAGAAAGTGGGAAATAGCATTGAAACACTGGCACATGAGTCTTCCTAAATATTCCACCAGTACAGACCCTGAAAACAATAATGAATAAATGGGGCTTCCTGAATCAAAAATCTTCTATAAACCAAAGGACAAAATAAATAAGACAAAATAACAGCCTACAGAATGGGAAAAGATCCTTACCAACCCCACATCTGACAGAGAACTGATCTCAAAAATATAGAAAAACTGAAGGAACTGGACATCAAAATACCAAATAATCAAATTTAGAAAAAAACGGTACAGATCTAAACAGAGAATTCTCAACAGAAGAGTCTCAAGTGGCAAAAAGACACAGAACTGCTTAACATCCTTAGCCATCAGGGAAACACAAATCAAAATGTCTCTAAGATATCATCTTATAACTATCAGGATGGCTAATATCAAAAATACTGAGGACAGCTTATGTTGGATAGGATGTGGAGTAAGAGAAACACTTGTCCAGTGCTGGTGGGAGTGCAAACTTGTACAGTCACTTTGGAAAACAATACAGCAGTTTCTCAGAAAATTGGGAATCTATGTACCTCAAGACCCAGTGATACAACTCTTGGGCATATACCCAAATGACACTCCATCATACCACAAGGACACTTGCTCAAGTGTTCATAGCAGCATTATTCATAATAGCCAAAATGTGGAAATAACCTAGATGTTTCTCAACCAGAGAGTGGATAAAGAAAATGTTGTACATTTATAAAATGGAGTTATTAATTAGCTGTAAAAAACAATGACTATAAATTTTGTAGGCAAATGGATAGAACTAGAAAAAAATCAAGCTCGTGGGAACTCATGAACTCTAGACCTACAGCTGAGGAAATACAGCATGTAGGAAATAATTGTGTAGATTGTTCTGTCTGAAGGGACCCTGGCAGAGGGAGCAGGAGCTTTCCCTGGTTTATGAGCTAACTTTTTGGAGCCCAGTCCCTACGGATGCCATGCTCAGACTTAATGTAGGGGGGAGGGGCTTGGCCCAGCCCAACTTAATGTTACAGACTTTTTTGACTTTTTTGACTCCCCATGAGAGGCCTTACCCTATTGGAAGAGTGGATGTTGGTTGGGCTGGGAGGGAGACAAGGAGGGCTGGGAAGAAGGGTGGGAAGGTGAACTGTGGTTGGAATGTGAAATGAAATAAAATAAAATAAAGAAAACAATGGTAACTTAGAATACTCCACTAAAGGAAAGTGAAAATATGTGTCCACTGACTTCTGTACTTCTTAACTACGCTGTAACTGCAGTAGTAACTGCACCAGTGCCTTCTCTCTTCTTGCAAGGAACTTGATATTATTTGTTTGGCAGCTCGTGAGGTATTCAGTTTCTCACCATTTGGAAAAAAATGAATGTTTGCTGTTTACTACTTTACTGGGAAGTTTTCAAAGAAATCCACAGAAAATGGCATTGTCTTCAATATAACTATACAATAATACATATTCATGCATAAAAGATAATATGTTCACATGTGACTTTTTAATTTAGAAAATGGTACGGGAAGAGAATAATGATCTTCATATTAGGAAGAAAATTAAAATATCAAAAATTGATTATCAAGTTCACATTTCACAATTTATTTTTCAAAATGTAAGCCAATGTACTTCCAAATTCTTGTTTTTATCTTAATGATAAATTTTATCTTAGGCATTTATATCAAAAGTCAATATATAGATCTTGTTGTTGTTGTTGTTTTCAATAATTTAACTTAATTGCCTGGCAATATGATTAAGGAGTTTAACAAAGTCATGGACTTTAAACAAAAAAGTTCATAATGAATGCACCCATTGTATTTCTCTATTGAACCTCACATGAAAATGTCAGGAATAAATATTCTTTAAAAGCTTTCATTAAATAAAAGATAGCAATAATAGCAGTGTATTGTTTGATTCTATCTATATTTATGAACTTGTCAATTAAAGTAAGCTGAATTTAAAACGGTGGTTACAAGTCAGAAATAATTGCAAGCTTTTCAGTTCCTAGTAATATAGGATTAAAACAAACATGTGATATTCCTCTAAGTACATTATATTTAGTGACACCTATTGCAACAAAGGTTTGTACCACAGCATTTTTATTGTTACATGTTCTAACTTGGTATCCCTATCTTTTCATGGGAGAACATAGGAGCAGAAATCTCTTCTAAAATGTCAAAGTATAATTGGTCTCTCATTTAAAATCACTACCAAAACAAATAAGACAGATAAAGTTTATTAATATCTTTCCATATTCTAATTGCATGTCATTGAAGTAGGGTAAGGAAGAAGTCAGTTTTACAACAATCAAACCATGAATTTATTTCTGATGAGAAAAAATAGTAAAGTTATGAAACATTGCTATTATTTCCCCTTTTAGATTAATGATATGGAATAGGAAAGTGGGAAAGAGCCAATAAAAATAAAGGAGAGATATTCAAGGAAGATGGATCAGGATATGAAGTTGACAAGACGTATACTTTTTAAAACAGGTATTAGAATTCCCTCTATAAAACCTCTGGTTCCCTTAATTATAACTTGAAAAGGCTACTAAAGCCCTTTCTCACCTTCCAGATGAGATAGTCAGCATATATGGGGAAGATTTTAAGTGAAGTGAAATATTTTTCTTCTTCATTTCTCATCCTGGTATGTACCGAAATCTTCAGGAGTAAAACCTGAAACTTCAAAAGCCAAGAATTTAATTTGCAGAAATGAAGCTTCAAAATTCTTAAAAACAAAAGGCTCTGTAAGAGCATTTTATCAGGTAAGATAAGATGTAGAACACATGGGCAGGACTACAAGAACTGGCAGTTCTAACAGAGAAAGGCACACAGTTCCCAGATACAAAATCATTCTCATTTTAAGAGAACAGAAATGAAGCCAACCTGATAGAGAGTCATTGTTCTGAGGAGACAGCCAATTACCTATAAAATATTTTTTTCTGTAAAAATGCACCACAGGTTGACATTCAAAAAGCTTTAATTTTTCACTGCCTGAAGTTCTCATTTGTTCATAGGCAAAGTTGTTTAAAGTGTTTTCAACAGGGAAGCCTTTTCTTTCCTACAGATTGACTAGAAAATACAGGAAGTCTCTATTTAGGGCTGCAAAATGATGCATCTCTTCAAATGACAAGTGTTGCTTGAGGTATGACACAATAGAATAAAAAAATAATCATTTGGATTTTCAAGGCAGTTGAACACTGACTTCTAGAGCTGTTCCTGTGAGCAATATCGAGAATGTTCTCATTTTCATTAAACCTATGGCAACTGAGAAGAATAAAGATAACAGATACCATAACACTCAGGATAAGGACATACAACTTAGGCAGGAGCTTCTTTTTACTAGTGAACTCAAGATGCTTGGTTTCGCAAAATGTTCTATAAAACAGTTTTAATTGCATATATTTTACATAAATTTAGAGCCTGAATTAAGACCATATTACATACTTGGGGTTTTATTTTCCTTAATGCTTTCTGTTTTTAAACATTTTGCTTTGAGGCTACATTCCCACTTACCTAGATCTCTGGAATGAGACACTATTGTCACAAGCATACAATAAATAAATACACTAATAAGGCATAAGTATTTTTGCCTTGGAAGAATATCACTAAAATTCTTCCTCCTGAAAACCTTATGATACATGGACACAGGTTTGGGGATATGTAACAATTACTACACTACCAAACAAGCAAACAAACAAACAAAACCTGGGTTGATACCTCAAAATTTTGAGAAGTCAGTAGTCTTTAATAATTCTGGAAGAAAATTTGCTTCCCACGATTGAACTGCAAATTATTTATTTAGGAAATGATAGGATTGGACTATTGTCAAAATTACCAAGTGTCAAATATTGAGATAAATTAAATCACTTATTAGAAAAATAAGTATCTGTATTCCATTCTTCCACACAGATCCAGTGAGATGGACTACATTGCCAGGTCCCCATCATAAATATAGGACATCTGAAATAGGTGTTCTCAGACTACCCTCTGATAAACAGTATACATGATATAATAATCCCTTGCTCAAAAGTTCCACAATTATAAGAGGGACCTTCAAGAAATGATGACTCCTTAAGAAGATTAAGAAATAGAATTACATAAGTTTACTATGCTCTGTCAAAAATAGCATGGGAGAAGCAAGCTTAGTAATGTATATTTATAGGATTTATCAAAAAAATGAAGTTCCAGTGGTATGAGTTTATAAAAGAGGGCCCAGATAAATGAGTTTTTACAACTGCAAAATACCAAATATAAGCTAGCTGACTTACTTTGGCACAGAATTCACCTATGTCATGACATATTCATAAATATAATATCCTTATTTAAGTATGAAAGTATACTCCATGTCTATAGCCCACACATTAAATGTATTTTATTTATTAAGTTAAATGAATTGTTAGCTTCTTCCCTTCACAAGATTCTCTGCAATTAACAGGATAATTTCAAGATGTTTTGGGGAAGTGTTTGTGGTACTTAGCATAACCAAAAGGAAAATAACACTGACTAAATTCATCTGAGATTGTACCTCTGGTTATCTGGGTGATACTAGTTACTTGGCCATTGACAATTTCTGTAGAAAATATCCCATTAATCTATTGAAATGATCAAGGTAAATTTTTTATTGTCTACATCTCTAAATGAATGAGAACTTATACCATGTTGTACACTATGATGTTGAATTGGGTCAAAACACATTGTAATTTTTTACATGTAAGCATTTGTCATCTTCTTTACTGAGACTATCACTTTCATATTTTTTCTTATTCATTTTTTCTTCCTTCATGTATTTTATGCCAACCACAGTTTTCCCTCCCTCCACTCCTCCCAATGCCTGCAAAAGTCCCCTGTCCTCCTAACCTACTCCTCCTTTCCCTTCAGAAAATGGCAGGCCTCCCAGAAATATAAAAATATGTTATCAAGTCACAATAAGGCTAGGCATATTAAGGCTCAACAAGAAACTCAGTAGGAGGAAAGGGGACATGAAAGCAGGCAAAGAAGTCAGAGACAGCCCATGTTCAAACTAGTGACACAAACTAGTGACATGTTCATAGTAGTGACACAAGAAGACAAAGCTACACAACTATAGCATAGATGTAGAGGACCTATGTCAGACCCACACAAGCTCCCCGGTCTGTGAGCTCCTATGAGCCCTGTTTAGTTGATTCTGTGGGCAATTTTTTTATAGTGGCCTTGACCCCTCTGGTTCCTATAACACTTTCTCCCCCTCTTCAGCATGATTCTCTGAGCTCTACCTAATGTTTGTCTGTGGCTCACTGCATCTGCTCTCATCAGTTGCTGGATGAGGCCTCTCTGATAATGATTATGCTAGAATCTTGTCTAAAATTATAGCAGTGTATCATTAAGAATTATTTCATTCTATGTTTGTTTGTTTTGCTTGTCATGTTTGGTTTGATCCTAGGTCTCTGGATTATCACTCTGGTTCTTGGACCTCCAAGGCAGTGTTCTGTGTGGGCTCCCTCTCATGCCAAGGATATCAAGTTGGAGTAGTCATTGGTTGGCCACCCCTATACTTTTTGCACCAACTTTATCCCAGTACATTTTGTAAGCAGGACAAATTTTAGAACGAAAGTTTTGTGGCTGGGCTAGTGTCCCAATTCTTCCACTGGAAATCTTGCTAGATTAAAGAAGATGGCCAATTCAGGCTCTATGTCCTCCATTACTAAGAGTCTTCTCTAGAGTAACCTTCGTGGTTTCCTGGGAGTTTTCACTGCACCAGTTTTCTACATTGACCCTGAAATATGACCCAATTCCAGATGTCTCTCCCAGTATTCTTTCCCCCACTCCCCCACCTGATCCTTCCTGATACAATCTCCACACACCCCATTCCACCTGAAATATCTATTATATTTCCCCCTTCCAGGGAGAGTTATTCATTCCCCCTTGAGTCCTTCTTGTTAAATAACCTTTTCAGACCTATCAATCGTCACATGATTATACGGTATTTAACAGCTAATGTCCACTTATAAGTGAGTACATACCATGTTTTTCTTTCTGGGTCTTGTCTTTTTAGTTTTATCCATTTGCCTGAAAATATAATGACAGCATTGTTTTGAACAGCTGAGTAATAGCCCATTGTGTAAATGTACCACATTTTCTTTATCCATTGTTCAGTTGAGGAGCATCTAGGTTGTTTCCATTTTCTGGCTATTATGAGTAATGTTGTTGTGAATATAGTTGAGCTAGTTCACTGTGATAGGATGGCGCATTCTTTGGGTATATTCCCAAGAGTGGTATAGCTGAGTCTTGATCTAGGTGAATTTCCAATTTTCTGAGAAATTTCCATATTGGTTTTAAAAGTGGCTGTACAAGTGTGCACTCTCACCAGCAGTGAAGGAGTGTTCACCTTGATCCACATCCTCACCAGCATGAGTTGTCAGTTGTGTTTTTTATCTTAACCATTCTGACAGATATAAGATGGAATGTGAGTCATTTTGATTTGTATTTCCCTGATGGCTAAGTATGTTGTACATTTCTGTAAGTGTTTCTGGTCCATTTGAGATCCCTTTGTTGAGAATTCTGTTTAGAGCTTTATCCCATTTTAATTGGTTTATTTGGTTTGTTAATGTCTAGTTTCTTGAGTTCTGCAAATATTTTGGATATTAACCCTCTGTCACCTGTGGGGTTGGGGGAAGTCTTTCCCCATCATGTAGGCTGTTGTTTTTGTCCTGTTGACAGTGTCCTTTACTTTTCAGAAAATTTTCAATTTCATGAGGTCTAATTTATCAATTGTAGATTCAGCACTATTGGTGTGCTATTCTGGAGGTTGTCTCCTCTGCCAATGTGTTCAAAGTTATTTCCCTACTTTCTCTTCTATCAATTTCAGTGTATCTGGTTTTATGCTGAATTCTTTGATACACTGACATGTGTTTTGTGCAGAGTGATATATATGAATCTATTTGTGTCTTTCTGCATGTTGATATACTCTTCTATTTTTAAAATCTCTTACCTTGAGGAATCATCTCATCATTGAGCAAGTAAGCTAGGGACTATCTAACTAGTCTCCAGACTTCCATTGCCCAAAGATTATTCTTTAAAGAAGCAATACAAACCTTTGCAGGTCTTAGATAATTTACCTGTAAGAAACAGATACCTTTTGAATAGTTGTTATTATAATTTGGAATTTTTAAATGACACCACTATAGCTGTTTGCTTCTCTAGATTCTGAGCTCATTAAGGACAGAATTCACTCTGCATTCTTTGTCATGTTTTCAACATTTCTCTTGCAATCTGGATGATTGCAAGTTATTCTATTTGCTTAAACAGTAATGATGTTTGAAGGAAATGAAGGAAGTAAAATAAATGAGTGACAGTTAAAGACATTCCAAGCAACCAAAGTAAAATTTTCCCCAGGATTTCTTGTTGTGGTGGTGGTTGTTAAAAATCTATTATACTGAAATTTGTTTTTTTTCTCTACTCAGCCACCTGGGATGAAAAGTCTGTTCATAGTTGTAACTATCATGATGAAGTCAGCATGCCCTCAGCAATAACAGACAAGGGAGAATGAGTTTCCCTTGGGACTGAGTACTGAGGATGAAATACAATGCCAAGCAAAAATATGAGAATATTCCCAAAAGTTAGCTGAACCAGTCTAGAATAAAGTGATTTAACTTTTCTTTGAATGCTTTTCAGACTCACCCCGAGTGATGGTTTGAGTGCACTAAGGTATGGTGTTGTGTGTTGTGAGTCCTGCTGAGAAAACTCGTACAATTGCCCTGGTGCTGGAGAGGGTAAAAGTTAATTCACTGAGATTCATTTAACTGTCAGACATGTAAACATTTAGCAGCATGGCTCTAGAAAATCTCTTTAACTATACTATTTATTTTTCACAAACATAGAAAACAACTGTTTTGATACCCAGAAATAATTTTATGGTTGCTAAGTAATAAAATATTCAAGGAATGTTTTATATATTAAAGTGTAATCTCACCACAAATGATGTATTTCCTTTTCTTTGCCAAGTAATAGATATAAAATATTATGAAGAAACAAAGTCATGAAAGAAAATAATCCTACCCCTAATGCATAATTTTCCATTTATAGGTCTTTCAGGTAGTACAGGAAAACATTGGCTTGTGAACCCTCTCCCTCCTTCCTTCCCTCCCTCTCTCCCTACCTCCTTAATGCTTTTCTTCTCTCCCTTTCTTCCCATCTGCCTTCCTTTCTTCTAAACACACACACGCACACACACACACAGAGAGAAGAGTTTAAAAAAACATGAAACAAAAAGAAGTTTGGGGCTATTGGTTTACAGTTATCATTGAAACTGTCAGATTTAAAAAGATTAAAAGTCATGAGCACATATTCTGGAAGTTATGTAAAAGTATGGCCTGCAAGTGTTCAGGATTTGAATGTTTTTCATGTGTATTTGGCAACATTTTCCATAATCTTGCTATTTTGCAAAAAGAGTTAATGCAGAGATCAGCTACATTTTATTGGTGCTCTAATTTAGAAGGTGTAAATGCAAACACATATTTCTTAAGCAAACAGAACTAGGTCCATTTATTTTTATGCTATTTTACTTCCAGTAGTGAATTCATTTTTCTCTTTTAACACTAAATAGAGCAAATAAATATATTTTAACTCAGTTGTGGACCCAGCACATTGGTAGACACTAGGAAAAGTATTCCCTGAAGTTAGTCATTAGTAGAAGATAGCTTTCAAATATTTTCAACACAACTTCAATTTAATAAACTTTTTTGTTCAATATTTAAGACTATTTTGATCTAAAAGACTAGGGTAAAATCTAGAAAAAAAATCATTGGAAGCCCCAGTGGTAAGAACCAGCCTGATAATTCAGAGTAGAATCTTTAAGGAATTCAAATAAGCATCCATCCCCGGCTAGAATATTACATCAATATGTTAAATGTTGCCTTCATATTCAACTCTTGATTGGTGGTTTTATTGGATGAAGAAATAAATTTACATAAATATATTTATACATCACCAATGACAGCATTCTCTTTACATAATGCTATATATGTATATATATACATATATATTTATGTGCAATAAGTAATAGCATTGGAGATTATTATAAATCAATAGGTTCCATTTTTAGTGGCCATCTGAAAAAACACAAAAAACCTACAGTTACAGTTTATAGTGAACCTAACAGTTATCTGCAACTGTATTAGAAACTAGGAGCAAGATGATGAAAATTAGTGAATCCTTAAGTATAAAATTAATAAATATCATCTATATGTGTAAATGCATATTGCACATGTAGTAATGATAAAACTTGGATACCTGGTGTTTGTCAAGGAATATAATAGAATGTACAGTCAGTAGTGAGCAAAATGGACATGTTTTACTCTTAGACAAATTAAAACAGATCAGAGAAAATGATAATAAGCATTGAAGAGGAGAATGTCAAAAAACATAGATGCTTTCAAGAAGGAAAATTTACGATTATCACCTGTATTTTTTAGTGTTGTAACTATCAACACAACATGATGTTATTTTCAAGCACATGAATAGTATGAGGAATTGCTTTCCTGCAGCTGAAATAGATTTCCATTGAACAATAATTAGAGTTAATCTTTTATAGATGCACCTATTTACAATGTTCCTGGTGATCAGGCTATGACACACAGTCAACACAATTATGGTAGCCAAAAATTAGACAGCCATATGTTCACCCTTTGTTTTACCAAAATTTAATTGAGCCAATGGAAAAATATCTGAGTATGTGATCAAACTGAACACTTGTCATTCTCTATGAATTATCCTTCAACTCTATAAATAAATCTGAAATATAATGATAATAATAATAATAAAATTACAAAAAAACACATTCTATTGTGCCATTTTATGAATGAGATAGTCACATTACATAGTCAATACAAGGCAAAAAAAAACATGAATTGAGATGCTTCCTTTGGCAGTGGTGATGCACACCTTTAATCCCAGCACTCAGGAAGCAGAGACAGGTGGATATCTGTGAGTTCAAAGACAGCCTGGTCTAGAAAAGCTAGTTTCGGGACAGCCGGGACTGTTATACAGACAAACCCTGTCTTGAAAAACCAAAAAATAAACAAACAAAGACAGAAAAAAAGGTCTTCAGTATTGGAGTTCTATATGACTACTCATATGGCCCTTTGTATTAGTTGTCCTTCCTTGCACTCCTTCCCTTCCCTTCATCTTCCCATTCTTTCCTCTTCCTTTTACCTCCCCATTTAATTCTCCTGCTCCAGCTACCCTCCTCTCTTTATATAACTATATATTCTATTACTTCTCCTGATCCAGTAGCCCCATCTGTCTATAATTATATATTGTTTCTTCTCCATTGGAATATCCTCTACTCTTGCCTAGTTCCTCATTCTATACATAACCTTTGTGGTTATATCGAAAGAATAATATGTATCAAAGGCTTAAAACCTAAAATTCACATATAAGAGAAAACATACAATATGTGTCTATATGAAATAAATCTAAATGGAATCACCAAATAACACAAGATAATGCCCCAACTAGACAGATTTCACCATCAAGATAAACCTCCAGTGCCAGAAATGGATTAGATCTAATTGATTTATTGACCACAAATGTATGACAGTAACATCCAAAGATCTCAGGCTGTTTCTAAGGCTATTAAATGTTCTCCACAAACTGATAGTAAAGCCCTATTGCTGACAGCAACACTTACATATCTGACTGAACACAGGGTACCTGAGTACCTAAGTAGAGCTTTCACCCCTCCTGAGTACCGTTCCTGACACTGGAAAGTACTTTGCACACTACCACAGGAGAAAGGCAATCACAATTCCAACTATAAACCTGAAATCTAAAGAGAAGACTTCCCTGGAAGATACACTGTGGCAACCATAGCATATACATTGTGGGAGTAACTAGCAAATACCTGATTGAATATTAGGTCCAGTCATTGGGATGGTACTCATGCTAGACACTTCTCAGGTGGCCAAGAACCAGGGACTAGAAAGGCCAAATGCCTAGGGCCAAACCCATACTACTGTCCTGCTGAAGGATCATTGAAAACAAATGACTCCCAATGAAATACTGCATAGGCATAGATCAGTATCTTGCTTGATTTTCTCAGACAAGTTTCTTCTCACAATAGATGGGAAATAATAAAGAGACTGACTACTGGAGAGTTCAGAGAGTATGAAATTTCAAAGGTTTCTAAATGGTAGTCTGGATCCTCTACCAGAAGATCCATTGGAGGGGTGTGCATTCCTGACCCTTGGAAAAAGAGCTCAGATATCCCTCATTTCCTTAAACTTTCTGCTCATTCTGCAGGGGGCACCTAACCCCTACTACTGCCCCTAGCTTCCTACCCCATCCCAGCTTGCATTCAGG
>LOJH01054226.1:0-10067 GCA_001685095.1 Ellobius talpinus
TTCTTCTTGCCTTTTATTTACCTTAAAGAAAACAGCAAGTTAAGAGGAGAAAGTCACTGGTGCCTACATCTAAGACCACCAATTCACAACCACAAACAGGTATGGAAGAGATACCACCTTTTTGCTCTTTCTTGTTTCATTGTTTAAATAAATGTGTGTATCATTATTACTGTTGGTTCTATGAAAATTTATCTTAGTCTCATGGTATCTCACCAGGGATCTGATCGTCTCCATTACCCCCAGAGAACTGGGTGTGGCTCTCACAACCTTTCCTATGATTTGAGGATTTTACAAATGAATTGAGCGCCTTTCAAAAAGTTCCAGATTTCTGTTTGGCTACAACCCACCCCCGGGACAAAGGAACAATAGTGCTGTATGCTTCAAATAGAGATGCTGAAGCCACAGAGAGAACCAGCAAGTATGGACATCTTAGTAAGTTACGTGGCCATTACCTACCAGTCTAGCAATGAGCTGCAGTGAGAGACACTGTGGGAAACCTTGACCATTGGTGAAACAGGTCAGTTTTGGAGTCCTGTGCCAACTTGTTAGAATGAAATCATTTGGCACAACTCTCTATTTGCTGGGCAGATTTCCCTGTGCCCTTATGACATAGGGCACTTTCTCGTACATTAGTAGAAGAAGCATGTGATTGGACGAGGGTGTAGGAAAAGCAGAAGGGAAGGATGGGGGATTGTGTAACTCTCTTCTAAAGTTGGCCTTTACTTTCGTTTTCAACTGTGTGTGTGTGTGCATGTGTATGCTTGTGGGCGTGCATGCCACGGCACATGATGGTGGTCAAAGGACAATGTGTAGGGTTGGTTCCCTCCTTCTGCTTTTCCATGGCTTCTGGGAACTGGACTCGGGCTGCCAGGCCTGTGCAGTCAGCATCTGTACTGGCTGAGCCATCCTGACAGCCTGAATCCTGGACCTGGTAATTCACAGATCTTCATGATTTCTATTTTTGAATTCTGATCATGATTATTTATTCTTAAAGAGTCAGAGCTTTCATTTCAAAGAATTTGCTTTTTATTTCTGGAGTTCTTGGTTGTTGACAGCTTGACTTGTTTTAAAATTCAGCTTTAAAAAGGACAATTAATGTTGTAATCGGTGTTATCCGTGTGTGTGTGTGTGTGTGTGTGTGTGTGTGTGTGTGTAGCATTAGCTTCCACAATACATTATTGATATTGATTATTTCCACAGGGGACGTCTTTAGATGGAAGAGCTAAGGAGACTGACAATTTCTCAGTCTAAGAAGCAAGAAGATCTAGGGGAAAAATGAGATCTTCAAAGCCCCTTGGGGTGTTGGCAGAACAGATCTGTGCTTAGAAGTTCAATCTGCAGTCTGTGTCCAAAACGCAATGGCAGCAGGCAACAACAACAGCAACAACAAAAAACACCAAACCAGAAAGACTTCAAGGCGAAGCAAAACTGAATGGTCAAACAACCCCCCTACCCCCCCAAAAAAAAAACCAGCCAAGCAGGGCTGGACAGAGGGCTCAGAGGGTAAAAGACATTGCTGCCAAACCTAACCGTTGCAGTTCTATGCCCAAAATTTGATTTCTGCAAGCTGCCCTCTGACCTCCACACACATGCTACGGAATGTACATGCCTGTCCCTCCCCCTTCACCCACACTAAATAAATAAATGGGAGAAAGACAAGCTTAAACGAAGAGTCAAGCTGCAGGTCTTCTGCTACCGTCTCATGGGGCACCCAGCCTGCTGGAGGATGCCAACCACAATAATGGCAAAATGTCCCACTCAGTTCACTTCCCTATGCCAATGTACTTTGGGAACTTTCTAGGCATCTCCCAATCTGCTCAGATTGACAACCATAATCACCACCAACATTGATTGGCTGGGGGACTGATTGCACCAGCAGACGACTGGAGACGCCCAAATACCACCGGCAGGGGTCTGATTCGGGAAATTACTGTACAATCATCTAATGGGTTGTGATCTTGCTGTATAATTGAGGAGCCTTAGCTGATGGAGCTAATGGATGAACGTTCTGTGTGTGGGCATTGCATCTGCTATTCTTACCTTTAATCTGTGCACTGTCATCTGTAGGTCGCTTTTTAGGGAACTTTTCAGAGTTTCTTTATACACCAATAAGTACAAATAAAGATTCTCCTTTTCTTTCCACACGGTTGAAGAGCGGAGTAGTTTATCTGTTGCTTTGTCCCTGATGTCACTTAGCATGCACTGGATCTCCTGGAAGACACAAGTGTCTCGTTCGGCTGGTCTTCTTCATGTCTCACAGTAGTACTTGAAAGCTCCCCTCATGTCATCCTGACACAGCGCCTGTGCTTGTTCTGAAATAATATGTCATTTTTACTGCTTTTATTTTTCTCTTCCTTTCTGGCACGCGTGTGTGTGTTCATGTGCAGGGACGTGGGTACCACAATGCTTGTGCGGTGTCAGAAGACCACAGTGGGTACCAGTCCTAGTCCACTTTGTTTGTGACAGGGTCTCTTTGTTCTTCCTCCCTCACCCCCCTATTCGTAAGCCAGACTAGCTGCCCATGGACTTGAGGAGATTCTCCTGTCTTCGTCTCCCATCCCCCTGTAGGAGTTACATTATTCCAGATGTTTATTTGGAGAGTAATCTTAACACTGAGACTAGATGTAAGGACATTGCTGGACTGTAGTTCCACCCAAACTCTCAAACAGTGCACAAAACTGTCTTACTCATGCCCTTTGTCTTGGATAGTGTATGTCTTCCATGGATGCCATGCCTGCCAGCTGAACTATGGTCTGTTATTCTTTGGTACTCAAAGCCCATCACATTTTGGGAGAATCCTGAGGAAAAAGCTTTCTGTACAACTAGTTTGGAGCTAACTCAGCACCTAGGAGCCCATCTATCAGGATGGGCATTCTGCACAGTTGTCTAGACTGCTTGCTGTTGTGAGGACATACAATTTTAATGCAGCATAATTACAGCGGGTGCCTTCCATCCCTGTATTACTTGTAGGCGGTCATAATTGGCCAGAAGGGACAGATATAATCAGATCACTATATATAGTGCTTATTGCACGAAGCAGTAAGTGGGTGGTTTTTAAACAGGACAGTCTTATATAGTTATTTTCCCCAAAAAATGTATATTCAAAAGGCTATTCAATATAAACCCAAATATTTGTGACCAAGTACCAACCTCTTTATAAAAAGCTTCACATTTTCGTAATAGTCAGTCTACAAAACTGCCCCCCAAATTACAGCAGAAATATTTTTCCAAGTCAAATTTCCATTATTCAGGGGGAAATTACAAGGTTTGTGGCTTTTTTTCAGGCCAAGTTTCTCTCTCAATGCCTGTTTTCCAGTTATTTCCAGTTTTACTGGCAGCCCACGGGGGTGGGCAGGTAGGAACTGTGGGATTTGGAGACTTGGTGACAAAACTACAGACGAGAAATTCACCAAATTCAATGTCCTCACTTTACAGGTAAATGAAACGCAGCAAGGGAATTATTCAGTGGTTTCTTTAATATTGTCCAATGGCTTCCGAGATCTGGGAGTTGAAGCTATGCCCTCCGCTCCCCCATTTCTCTGCCACTTCCTAACACATATTCCCGGGAAAAATAAGAACACATCCAGTCATTATTATTGACAAAGATGAAACTTTAGACTATATATATATATAAAACTCACTTATCCAACATTTCATTTTCCTATTGGGATTATTCATTCCATAGTTGTCATTAGTAACTGGATAATCAATGACTTAGATTAATGTCATCAATTCTAACCTTATCCATATCTTGTGTTCTATATCTCTACTACCTAATCCACAGATACTGTAACACAAACTTGCTGAAACTTGGCTTATTTTTAAAATTATTATTATTATTATTAGTGTGTGTGTGTGTGTGTGTGGTGAGTGTGCATGCAGGCATGCTATAGCACATGTGTGGATATTAGAGAACTGTTTTGTGGACCTGGTTCTCTCCCTCCACTGCTATGTGGATTCCAGGGCTCAGACTAAGGTCATGAGATTCCTGCCGCAAATGCCTGACCTACTGAGCCACCTCACGAGTTCCTAGGCCTGTTCTTAATTTGCAACATGCCTGATCTTTTCTATTTCCTATCTGTTTCTTGCTTGGGTAATCATTCTACTCGCTAGGATCTCATCCTGCTCTTCAAATCCATTTCCTTACCAGTGTCTTTGGCTTCAGCCCCTAGATATGTTTCATTTCTTCTTGTCTGTTGCCATGTGTTATAGTTATATCTCACCAGGACCCTCAGCGTTTGTCTCGCTCCTCTTCCAATTATCTTCCACCCTACCTCGCTGCCATTTTTCCAAACGATAAATATTGCCTTGCTATTACCTTTTCTGAAAATTTATGCTGTCTTCTTGGCATCCATAGCTCAAGTCAGCATATTATGTCCAGTGTCAGATCCCATAAACACAGACATCCTTACAATGTTTGCTTTTGTTAAGGTATTTTTATGCCCACCTCTGTCTTTGCAATACAGTTCCCTTCATCTAAAGTACTGTCCTCTGATAATTTCTCCCATATGTTTCCCACTATCCTTCTGATTCATCCTTCAAGATCCATCACACACAGGCCGGCGTGATGACTCAGTGGATGAGGACATTTGTTTCTCACTGACCTGAGTTTGATCCTTGGCTTTCACAAGATGGAAGGGGAGAACACGCTCCCCCAAGCTGCTCTCTAACCTCTCTACATGTGCCATGGCACCCACGTGCTCCACCTATGAATAAATAACTGTAAAAATACTTTAAAGATTCAATGTCTAGGGGCTGGAGGTATAATTCGGTGATTGGAAGCTTGCACAGTATGTACAGGCCTTGGGTTCCATTCCTAACACTGAATAATAATAATAATAATAATAGTAATAATAATAATGATAATGATTATGATGATGGTGACGACAATGATGATGATGATAATGTGTAAGAATCAAGCCCTGCAAGCAGAGTTTATTTTAGGGTTTCTATGTCATACCTTGTATATACTTCTACTATTACCCAGCACACCATACTACAGTTCGTCATTTGTATACTACCATGGTGTTTATCTTTGTCTTCATGCCGACACAGTGCCTGATTGAACATCCGAACACATAAGTGAACTCTTGAGGTGGGTTTGTTTCATGGCAAATGCGATCTGTTATATTTACAGGCTCCTGAAAATAACTCCCCTTGGTGCATGCTGCTCGGAATAGAGTCATCATCACACAAGCTATAAAGCAGAGGTGTTTGGGATTTATAGAGTTTTAATAACTGTAATTTAAAACGGTTATCCTTTCATCAGATCCTAAGCTTGTTTCCTCAGTGTAAAATCACTGCACAAAGTTCTCACCACACGACATCACAGTCGTCTCAGAATGCCCTGCAGATCAGCCAAGACATCTGGCATTTAGCAGTGGCCCCATGGAACTTCGCAGCCATCAGTTAACAGCTGCGAGTCGCCCTTCATTAGTCCAATGCAGCTCATTACCCGTTTGTTAAGGTACTCTGGACTTCTGGGCTTTAAGGACATCAATAGAAAACATTATTATGCATATACTTTTAGATCAGATATCTGAGATTAAATATGTTGTTTACTAAATTAAATGAGGACATTTAGCAAATTGGAACAGTAACCTAGGGACTGGTTGGCGTTTGTTTCAGGACTTCTCATAGAGTCTATCCTAAAATAGCCCCAGAGGGAAGAATGGCTGTGTCCCTGAGGGAATCTAGATGCTTACCTCCTATACAGATAAAATGCCTTTGATTAGCACCTGCATTTTTACTCCATTATATATTATTATAAAGGATTTATTTCTTTATTTGTTCGTTTGTTTCTTCCTTCCTTCCTTTATCCTTCCTTCCTCCCTCCTTCTCTCCCTCCCTCTCTCTCTCTTTCCATTCCCTCCTTTCTTTCTTGATTCTGCAAATCAAACCCAGAGCATTTCACATGGTGGTAAGTGCTCTGTAGGTCCAAATAAGGCTTCTTTCCACTCTGGAAACTGCCCCTGGGACTAAGATATGGCTTCTAGCATATCCTTTCATTTGGTTGCAAAGGACAGGATTGACAGTAACACAGTATGATGTACGAAGGTAGTGTGGCGATGTAGACACCATCGTGTATATACCACTTGTTATGATTTACAGCGCTGGTGACCCTGGCAGGTCCCGCTGGTGTCGGGACCACGGCGGGTTAGGGACAGACAGATCAGAGAGAGCTTGGGTATGGAGAGTTTATTTAGTGTGTATTGGGAGGATATGGGAGGGTAAGAGGGGTATGGGGGGGGAGAGAGAGAAAGAGAAATAGAGGAACAGAGAGAGAAAGAGGGAAGAGAGGCAGAAGAAGGGAAGGGGGAGAGAAACAGAAAGCTGTCCTTCAGGAGAGCAGCAGGCAGAGAGAAAGATAAAAAAAAAAAAAAGCCCAGGTGGGCTTGCCTCAGTGTAGGGGGGCGGGGGCTGGGAGTGGGCAGAGCTTGTCTCTTGTCTCTTAAAGGGACAGGGCATCCAGGTGACGGGGCAGGCCAGCAAAATCATAACACCACTTACTAACTTTTGGCTTTAAGCAGGTCACTTAATATTTTTGAACTTTATTTTCTCAATGAAAATACCAGCACCTGCCTTGTTTCATCCAAGAACTATTTTTAAAGGTGAAGTAAACATTGCTCAGAGATCGATTGGAAGACCTAAGCGTGGACAATGGGTGGGGACAAGTGGAGTTCCCAATCCAGACCCACAGTCAGACACACTGCTGTTAACCACAGCATTGGCACCGCTGCTGCTATTACCACAATCAGCGCCCTTGTTGTCCACCCTAGATGCTCGCCCACAATCAGGCTCATTAAGGATGGCTGTTGCTTCTTCCAATACTACCTCAGTAAATGGTCTTACCAATTCCTAATGTAGGTTGTGAGGAAGCTTGGAGATGCACATCTCTGCCTTCTTGCCCTTTATGGTAGAAGACTGGCCTATGATCCTCAACTGGGCCTTTTCTTCAGGTACCAACAGGAATTAATATGTGAGTCACAAAAACCACTTCCTGGAACTGCTGTCCCAGCCTCCAGCTCTGATTCCTTCCCATTCTGTGTCCTGGTCTGCATCGGTTTGTTCTTCAAAGGAAAGTCCAATTCTGCTACCGTGGTATTTAATGTCTTTAGCAATACCCTCCCCTCAATGCACATATAAATGCAAAATCATTAGAATAACACAAAACTTCATGTTTATTGTCCATCCCTCCAGCTGTATTCTTCTGTGTGTACCATCCTACCAAAATCTTCCACCTAGCTAAAATATTGTTTTCCTGCGGTGGGTCACCTTGTTTAATGCCTCTTTGTTAAATGGGGAGGGTACAAACAAGGCATAAAAATAGCAAATTAACATCTCTCTTTGCAAAGTACAGTAGAGCCTTCCAGGCAGAGAGGCAGTAAAGCAAAGGCCATCTGAGCTGAGCTAAGAGTTCAGTAGGTGAAGAGCAGGCCTTGCAAACCTTGTCAGCACAGTCCCCAGAGTCCACGTAAGAAAGCCAGTTGTGATGGTGGGCTTGTCTCAGGACCAGGAAGGCAGAGACAAGAGGATGCCATGACCTTGTTGACTGGCCAAGGTTGGAAGACTGAAGGAAAGAGAGGTGAGGAGAGACCTGTAACAAGCTGCAAGCCAAAAGGGCAAAGAGCGTTTTCATTCTCAAATGCACATCCAAATCACAACTCAAATCCTTTCATGGCTCTCTGGATGCTGCTGCCTCCTGCTTACAGCTATCTAGAAGTATCAACAATTTCCTCTGGAAGTCCTGCTTCTCTTATTGAGAAATCATATAGGTCCAATGTGAATACTTTATTCTTTCCCTAAATTTTCACTACAAAATACCTTGGAGCTTTTTGTCTCTGGAAGACTTTATTGCTGCTTTTGTGTGTTTGTTTTTGACACCGAATCTCATTCTGTAGACCAGGTAGGCCTAGAACTTACTGTGGATCCCAGGTTGGACTCAGAGTTACAACCACGTCTCCTGCCTCAATATCCGAAGGGTTGAGCCACCTCACAGCTTTGCAGATGTCTTCTTGGGCTTGGCACTGCAGGCACTTTTCCAGGTCTATTCTTTCTGGACAGACCTGTGATGGCTCAATAAGTCCTTTAGAAACACTTGGTTTCTAAAGTTTTCATGCACAATACCAGGATTGTGCAAGTCATGTGCTTTGTGCTGTAGGACTGCTCTTAGGCACCATCATCTTGTTCCTCTCCAGTCTTCTACTTATTTCTCAATACCCTATTCTTCCTCCATAATATGAAAATTTGAATATGTTGTGGTGTGTGTGTGTGTGTACAAGGTCTTGCTATGTAACCCAAGTTGACTTGGAACTCACTGTTTTCTTGCCTCAGTTTGTGGAATGCTGGGACTAGATGAGTAGTACCACCATCCTTAGCCCAAACCAGAATCCTTGAGACCAAAGGTTTCTTAAATAAAGTTTTTGAATCATTACAGATGCCAGCCAGAAGAAGAGGGACAAAGTTATAGAAGGACTTTACACAGCCCCCAGAATCAGGGTTGGGTAATGTATGGAAATGTTTACTGGGCCAGAATTATTAACATTTTTCAGAATCTAGGAGAAGGAAAACACTGTAATCCACATTGTCTGTAGATATGGAGGGAGGATGATGTAGAGTGCAGAAAGCTTTAGGATAGGAGTCAAATACATAAGTAATAATCCTGACTTCAGGGTTGGTTAGGATGGATCATCCTGAAAAGTTTACATGTCAACAGGACAAGGTGACCCTGATGCTCTGTGTGATGGGGTACATTGTGTAACATTTATTTGTTTGTTTATTATTTTTCTCTGTGTGTACATGTGCCACAGTGCATACAGAGAGGACAGAGGACAGCTTTTTGAAGTTGGTTTTCTCTTCTCATTATATGGGGTCTAGATATCAAACTCAGCTCACCTACCATAAGAAAATGGCCCACAGAATCAACTAACCAGGGCTCATAGGGGCTCACAGAAACTGAACCAACTATCAGGGAGCCTGCGTGGGTCTGACCTAGGTCCTTTGCATATATGTTATGGCTGTGTAGCTTGTTGTTTTTGTGAACACCTAACAGTGGGAATATGGGCTGTCTTGTACTCCTTTGTCTGTTTTGGGGACTCTTTTCCTCCTACTGTTTTGCCTCACCCAGGCTTAATATGAGGGGATGTGCCTAGTCTTGTTATGACTTGATGTACTATGTTTGGTTGGTATCCCTGGGAGACTGCTATTTTCTGAAGGGAAACAGAGGAGGAGTGGACCTGGTTGGAGAGCGAAGGTGGGGGGGCACTGGGATGAGAGGAGGGAGGGGAAACTGTGGATGAGAGGTAATATATGAGAGAAGAATAAAAGACACCAAACCAAAATGACTACAAAAAAAACAAAAATGAAAAAACAAAGAAACAAAAACCCCAACACAGGTCATCAAGACTAGAGATCAATCAGGCCCAGTTAAAAGTATGTTGAAGGTGCCACCACATGTATTGTTTTTGACCAATCTCTTCTGACAGAGTGAACGTTCTATGCTCTGTGTTTATTGGTTTCATTTTTACTGTCTCCATCTCTTGTACTTTTTTTGTGTTCTGTGTTTAATAGTATTGTTTTTGCTGTTTCTGCCACCACCAGCCACTGGCCACTGCCATGATTGCTTTGATGGTCAGGGCTCAGAATTTCTTATCTCTGAGCTTTCTGTTTAGCAGAAATTGAGTTTAGCAGAAATTCAAATGTCTTTGGGTGTGGATAATATTAAAATTACTTTGCACTGTTCTACTTTGTTGAAAAACTGGCTCTGTAGTTGGGTTGTGGTTCTACCTTCTCTAGGCCCAAGCATGCTTATTTAAAGTTTCCTGTTTGCCCCCGTCAAGTGATCTCCCTGATTTTGTGACAGAAAAGATAGCAAAACAAAAACAGCTTTGACTATTAGACTATTGATTTCACATAACTGTCTAAAACTTTTGCTCAGATATAAATCTTATCTCAAGATCTGTAGGACTATGGACTGGAGAGATGACTCAGTGGTTAAGAGCATTGCCTGCTCTTCCTCTTCCAAAGGTCCTGAGTTCAATTCCCAGCAACCACATGGTAGCTCACAA
>LOJH01054227.1:8100-18448 GCA_001685095.1 Ellobius talpinus
ACTCTAAGAGTAAGAGAACACTGAGGAAGAGAGAGCAGAAAGAATTTAGGAGTCGGAAGACAGGGAGAAGAGGGGCTATCTTTGGAAAAGACACAGCCATTGTAAACATGATCTCACAGCAACTGTGGTTAACTACTCTGAACCTGCACAAGACTAAGCCTACCAATAGAAAGTCATGGATCAAGGAGGGTACATTGATTTTAGCTGTTTTCAACTGGTTACACCCACTAGGCTCCAATAAGTATTTGCAAATCTATGATCACACAGAGACTATGGTTAAAATCAGTGGGTCGCAAAATAAACAAAAGGTACGACTATAGGGAGGGGATCTGTTGGAAAGTCAGAGCTACCAGGGATCAGGTGGAATCAAGTGTAGTGAGGGTAAGAGCAAAAGAATGCACTACATACATGATTGAAATTGTCAAAGAACAAATTTTACATAAAAAGATTCAGCTTCCCATCTAAAATGTTGGTTAAAAGTTTATGTGTCCCAACAAATGGTATAATGCACTGAATAAGAAAAAAATCTTAGTAACTGCTTCTTGCTCATAGCAGAAGTTTTTCTTGGATCTTGGCACCTTTATCCTAAGTTAGTATCTTTCTTATCTTCTATTCATTCCACTTTCAATATTTTAGGCATCTTCTGAACCTCCTCATGTCTCAGTCCTCATCCACACATAACAACAGTCCCTCTCCTAACCAACACAGATTGTTATTTGCACATAGTTTATCACTTACTGTTGTAAACCACAGTATTATAATTGGTTAACATTTGTTGGATTTGTGTTATGTGTCTAATAACAGGGGCACTTTAACTTATTAACTCATTGAAGAGAGTATTAATCCTACTTAATAATTAGGAGTGTGTGTTATGTATCTATAAGTTCTTGTTCTGTAGTTTAGGGTACAGCATATAGGATGTGGTCCATAAATATCTAATGAAATAGTTTAAGCTAATGTAAAAGTTAGAACTGTTCTTAAATATTCTTAACTATACATCAAACTGAAAGTAGTGAAGAAAAGTAGTTTTTCCAAGAATATGCAGTAAGTAATACATTTGCTGGATGAATGAGTGCAAGAAAAGTTGAGTTAGAATAAGCTAGATTTTCTTGCCCAAGAATACAATGATAGAAAAATAACTATCTCACCTTGTGCAAAATGTAAAAGCTCATTTATTACCTGGATAAATCCAGAAACTGAAGTTCTGGAAAATTAGAGAAGCTATGACTTCCTAAGGTCTTCAGGGTGTTGAAGCTCAGATCTAAATTCTTGACTGAAGAGGGAATGTTGACAGGGATTTTGTTGAGATTCTGATCCATGCATTGGTAGGTAATGTTAGGATCCACCTGTAAAGATCACACAACAAATGTCTGTTCCCAACTGCATGTGTTCCTACTCCTCCCCAAAAACAAATAAGGGTGGTAAAACTCTTATACAGTCAACCTTCTTCTGTCCATCCATTCAGTCATTCTGTTTTATTTTGTTTGAAACAGGGGCCCATATAGCCCAGTCTTAAGTTTTTTATACAGCCCAAGGTGACATTGAACTTCCTGATCTATTTGCCCCTACCACACAAGTTCTGATACTATATGAGTATGACATCACATTCATCCCCACCCATTCATTTATCTATCACTTTATGCATATAAAATTTATTTTTCTTATATTAGTAATCAAAAAGTATCTCTTGCATTCTCAATGTGTTAACTACAAGAAAACTATGATTAAATGAAGAACAACAGCATCAGGTGTTAAAGGGCTCCCAAGTACAAAATCCTTAGTTCCAAAACAGATGTTCTATGTAATTTGGTACAAAGTAACTTTTAATTATTTTATTTATTTATTTTTGAGGTTATAATTATATCATTTCTCTTTTCCCTTTCTTCCCTTCAAGTACTCGCTTAGCCCCTCTTCTTTGCTCTCTTTCAAATAAGTGGCCTCTTTTTTGTATTAGTTTCTCTTATATACATACATGAATATGTATATAAATATACAACTTGCTCAGTTTGTATAATATTACTCATATGTGTGTTTTCATGAATGACCATTTGGCATTTGGTAATCATCTGATGTTCTCTTCCCTAGCAAGACACTCTCCTACTCAAACAGAGACCATTACAGAAAATAAGAATCAATCAAAATGCAGAATTCTAAAACCCATTCCCAACAAATGCATTTACAAAAGAACCCCTGCACCTAAAGCTCAGTGATCATTGCAGAAGAGGGGAACAAAAAATTATAAGAGCCCCAGGAACAAAAAGTTTACTGTGATATTGTGTCTCCTAATAATGTCAAAAGCTACACCCATAAAGTCTCACTAACATGACTGTTTAAACATGAGCTGAGCAAGGACAACAATCAGACATGCTATCACGGATAGAGTATAAAGCCCAGGGTTCCTCAATTCTCTGTAGGCAGCTAAGAACTATAGGCAACTAAGAAATTCTGAAAGTGAGTCAATGTTTTGTTGTTGTTTGTTTGTTTGTTTTATAATATCTTCAGTAAACTTAGTTTTAGGGAAAATATATGTATTTTTGTAAATGCTTAGTTTTATGTAAAATTCCTATCATTCTAATTACTTATCTTAATTATATACAGTCACATGTCCAGACTTTTCCTAGCTATCACCTATTTTTGACAACTGCATTTTCTTTCTTGGCTTAATGACCTTAGCAACTTGGTGCAGGAATGAGAGTCTTAGAGTGCAAGGATTCCGGTGGTGGAAAACAGTAACCAAGGGCAAGGGTTTGTGTTGTTATGGTCGCCCTTAATTTTATCTATTTTCTCACCTTTACTGTGAACCTATTCCATAACCTTCCTTTGAATTTCATAATTATATGATTCCATAAAAATGCTTCATTTAACCCAGTGAGTTTTATTTTCTCTAATTTAAAAGCAATAGAATTCTCAAAGAAATAAGTGAGATCAGACTTTATCTCAAAGCTTACTATAATCAAAGTGATAAATATAAATGTTAGTTATCATTGGCTATTATTAACCCCTTGTTGCATATCAATATTTTACTTTCATGTTATGTATTTTATGCTAATATTAAAAAATTCTTTAAAGATGAAAAAATAAGAAGATGGGGTAATGAACATATAGTCAGAAGATTTATACGTGTAGGTTCCCCCTCACATATGTCTATTTAAATGATAATTATAGTATCCTTGAAGACAGTGCTAATAGAGTAAGGTGTCAGTCAGAAATTCTTCTCTTGCCCTCTTTTATTTCTTCACAGGTTTTGATCACTAGGCAACCTTACATTGCCTATGTAATTATTTTCCAAATGTTGTTCATTCAATGAAATGATCTTTGCTGCTCTGATGATTTTGTTTGTTATGGTGTCTCCAAGGCTCAGAAAGGTGCACAGTGACCGACCAAGGCCAGTAGATTTTTTGTTGGATGAGTGAATGATAAGCATTATGTAATTATGGATCAGAGGTGCACGTAAGCCAAATGGTAGACTTTCTCTGCTAAGGGCCATGGGCAATCTAAAAATAAATGATATAGAATTACAGATGGCATTGAACTCACAGCATCAGCTAACAGGGAAGGAAAGTTAATAAGACCCAAAAGGTAGGTCTGGTTCAGAATAAATAGAGATTGATTCTAGATTCAGAACATGAAAAGAGAAGAAATGTACGTCGTAAGAAAAAAAAGCATTAGCAAATAAAGGATGGGAACAAATAATTCTAGTAAAGTGGATAGCAAAGGCAAGGGAGGAGAGTCTAAGGGCAACAGGTTTTGTTTATCAGCTGTTCTTTCATTTGCTTCACATGTACAAATGGGAGACATATAATGATCTAGATACTGTTAGCATATGATAAAGCCAGCAGAAAAAGATGATAAATAATAAAAAATAGACCATTGTACAAAGTGATGTGATGGATGAGAACACATACTCAGAGGTCAAAGGCAGAGGTGTCCATGTGGCAAACAAGAAAAAACTCCCTGAGGAGACACTTCTACAGATATTTACATAAAGTGAAAGAGAAAAAATAAATCATAAAAAGGCCCCATGTTCCAGTATTGTAACTATAAGCCACACAACTGTTAAACATGAACTATGTGTGTAGGATAAATCAAAATGTGTGATAAACATAAAGTATTGCTGACTTTCTAATATTCTGTACCAAAAATGAAGCATAAACTATCCTGTTAGTAGTTGGACTGTATTTGATTATGTAAAATATATCACTAAAACTAGCTCTGCCCATTCATTTTCATTTTACAATTTTACAACTAGGAAAATTTTAAACTGTATAAGGGGATCCCAAAATTTTACCATGAGACAGCTCTTATCTAGGTGAGGGATGTTGTGGGTAGGGCAAGCAGTTCAAAGACCCTGTAGGGCAAAACAGCCTTTGTGGCACCTAAAGAGTTATTAAAGGTTCATAAAGGAGCAGTTTGAAAGATCCAAGCCTCTGGACCAATGAAAACAGATAAAGATGGTAGGGTGGTTACAGAAAGGAGTGTAAATTAGGAAACTAGTAATCACCTCTGGAGACAAGGCCAAGGGAACTAAGACCCAGGCCTAGGGAAGGGACAGGCCGGCTTTTGAGGGTTGTCAGAATACAGTATACAACAAGGGTAGAGGACTTTATCTCAGTGTGAAACTGGTTGGCAACTCCATCTCCATCAACATAGCCAAGGAATCAGAAGGCAAGATACCGAGAAAGCAAGGAGTTAGTCTTTGTTTTAAGTTATAATATTTTCCCCTATGTCAACATCATGACTCTAACTCATTATACCTGTTTTGAGCTTCTGAGCCTGTCTCACCCTGAATTATTTCCTTGTTTGCTCAGCTCTATTGTGAGCTTCTGAGATAATTGCGTGGTCTGTGCAGTGAGAAAACAAGAATTCGTCATGAATTAGATTACTCACTAGTCAGTATTTCACCAAGAAAGGAGTCACTGCCTTAGTTCAGGTTTTGCATTGCTGTCTGTCTCTGTCTGTTGTCTCTGAGTGTCTCTGTCTCTGTATGCCTCACTGTCTTTCTGTGCATTTGTCTGTCTCTCCATATGTCTCTGTGTGTGTGTCTCTCTCTCTTTCTCTTCCTCTCCCCTTCCTTCCCTCCCAATTCATTATCTTCCAGTATTAGTGACATAATTCCAAACTCTCAGAAAATTCCTTCATTTTGAAAACCAGCTCTAGTTATTAATTTGTGTGTGTGTGTGTGTGTGTGTGCATTCATGCATGTACACACCTGCCAAAGCAAACACTTGGAACTCAGCAGATACCTTAAAAATGTAGATTCTCTACTCCACTATGTGGATTGAACTCAGGCTTGGCAGCAACTGACCAACCTGCTGAGCTGCCACTCCATCATTCAAAGAAGTTTCTTAAGAGACAGAAATGACAGCCACCTTCACCTCAGTTGGAAAGGGGGGGGTGACTGCTGAAAGCTGAGCGTCCACAGTACCAAGAGAAGACCCTGATATTAATAACCTTCTTCAATTCCCCTGTGAGTGCTCTAATTCCTTTACAATGTGATAACAAGCCTCAGAAAGGTTCAGTAATTTCTTTGATGTCACTCAGGCAGGTCACAGAACAATATGTTTAAATTGGTTTTATTAATTTCAAGTATCTAGTCATGGCTCAGATGTCGTAAATAGAAGAAAACACCACACTGATTGCCTATTCTGTCCTGCTAACACTGAGTCTTTTTCTTCCCACAACTTCTCATGTATTTGGTTAGTTTAACTCCTTTGTGCAAAGTAAACAAACCGGAATGTACAGCAGGAAGCTCTGAGCTGGGGACAGTTTTGAGAGACAAGGGAGGCTAGCAGGAAAGGAACTGGTCAAGACACATACCTCCACGCAGGGATCCAATCTTTCAGGTCTCAGGCACGAAAGGAACAATGCCATCATCAATGTACCAGCCAGGAAGAAGGGAGGCCTCATCCTGGCATTTTCTGCAACCAGCGGAGGCCATGAGAAAGCATGATGAGCTAACTGCAACGGTTGGCAGGGCAGAGTCCCTGAGGCACCGGCCTCTTCTCTCTCCGTGGGTGCCCCTCTGCAAGTACTATATTTAAAGATGTTCTGGGCCAAAGGGTGAGAGGAAGTGAGAGTGGCAACTTTAGCGTTCTCTCTTTGTTTTATTCTAGCATTTATCTGCCCTAACGCAGGAGGCAGTTTAGAAGTCTAAGGGGAGGACAGGAAGAAAAAGAAGAAGGCGTTTACTGACCAGCCAGCAGAGGAACAGCAAGAGGAAGCTGGCGTTCATCCCAGGAAGTCATCTGACCTCTGGGCTTGGTGAACGCAGGAAAGTAAGCAGAGACTCAAACAGCCAGTGTACGTGCCTGGAACAACACCCATGTTCTTGTTTGGATTTCAGTAGTGGAGAATTAGTTCCAGCTAAACTTCTAAGCCTCCGACGGCACAGTACCACAGACTGGATATTACAAAATACAGGAATTTCTGTTCACACAATGCTGAAGGCTAGAACCCAGGATCAAATGTCATCAGGTGTATCTGTGTCCTGATCTTTTCTTGTGTGTGTGTGTGTATGTGTGTGTGTCCTGTTATGTGTTTCTGCTTATTCATGGGGTAATGGATATTTCATGTGTGTGCTCTATGTGCATACACATGCAAGCATGTGTGTGTGTATAAAAAAAGAGTTCATTATTGGGTGCTTTCCTTGTTTGTTCTCAAACTTCTGTTATTGTTAATTATAAATTACTAATTATTTCTCTTACTGTTAGTACTGTTAGAGACTGGAAGAGACACAATGTTCTGCAAAGGGGAAGCATTCCCCAAAATAAGAGTGGCTTAGTGAACTGAGGATAAAACTCAAAACTTTCCACCATAGTTCTGGAGCCAAGGTCTCTCACTGAACCTGCTCGTTTGTTGACTAGACTGACTGGCCGGTGAGTCCTTGAGATCTACTCATCTCTACCCCCTCCCCAGTGCTGGGGTTACACGGACATGAAACAGCATGCAGTTTTTATGTCAGTGCAGGGGATTTGCAGGTCTTCATGCACGTGAAGTACTTTACTAACTGACCTCTCCAGTTTCTGAACTCTTTTAAAAGTAATTCTGCCTATATTGTATTAAGGCACATCAACATAACGTTATTTTATTTTAATTATTCCACTAAATTGCAGTCACAGGATGAGGCAATGGGAGATGAAGACTGCAACATATGAATTTCAGAGAATACTACGTAATTCTACCAGTGACACTACTGGTGAAGAAATGCCCACATCGGAAGCTAGTTGAAAGGATTCAGTGAAATGCCTTGAAAAGAGCAGAAGGGGTTCCAAATCACATACACTGAGGTCAAGTCTAGGGCTGAGGACTTATGACCAGGACACATTACTCAAATGATTTCATTTCCCAAACCCTACACTCAGATCTGTAAATCTGAAACTTTTTTTTAACACTATAGAAGCTCATATTTAGAATACTTATTCTCAGAAAGCTATGCTATTTCTCTTGGATCATTTATGGTCCCAGAAACTTCAGATCAGATCAATATTGTAGGGGACTCCTGCAGAGCAAGGGCTTTCTCCTGGTCATCGGATTAGGCACAAACCACACCCAAACATCTGTTTTTGCAGAGAGATCCTTTATTAAGTGGGAATGATATGTTAATGTGGTTGCTTTCTGATTCATGCAGAAAGCAGCAGCAAGTGACCTTGCAGGTGTAACTTTTAAGAGGAAGAAAAGGGGAGGCCTGTGTTCAAATGGCTAGAATGAGGTGGTAAACAGGATAGGAGATGAGGAGAAAGTGGAAAAGGACAAGGGAAAGAGGGAAGGGGTGCTTGTCCTGGAAGCACAAAAGACTGCCTCTGGATAGAGGAGAGACAGACAGACATGGCACATAGGCAAATGACAGTTAATAAATGTAAAGGGGGAAACCCCGAGTTAGGGTGAGGTGTTTAATTTTAATTGTGCATGTTAATTATGTGAGCCAAAGGGAGCGTTTGATTTCTAGATTTTGGTAGTCAGCCTTAGGAGGAGGAAGTGTCCGAATAATTTTATAGACCTTGGTGGCTAGCTTTAGGAATGAAATCTAATGGTTTTTAGCAAGGCAGAGGGAATGGGGGAGAAGGACAAGGCCTGCCCAAACCACATGCTCAAGGGAGTGGGCTAGTTTCCCTTCAAATATATCAAGCTCCATCGGTATTTGTCATTTTGAGTTTTGGGGAAACTGACATGTAGAAGAGACCTTTCATCTTCCAAGTTTCCTTTTCCACTCTGTAAAACCCAGGCACATTTCAAAATGTCGTATAGTCTCCACTCCCACGGAAAGACCACATTCCTTCCTTGTTCTGTTTACAAAGTCAATCAGCAGCTTCTGAGGAAAAGAAAAAGATACATGATGTAGTCAGATTACACATATACAACTCTGAGTTTGCTACTACACAAAATGAAGATACAGGGCTGGAGAGATAGCTCATTAATTAACAGCTATCTCTGCTCTTCTGAAGGAGTGGGATTTGGTTCCCAGCATCTATATAGTGACTCATAATCATCTGTGACTCCAGTTCTAGGGAACGTGCTACTTCCTTCTGGCCATACATGAACATCATATATAATATGCACACAAATATGTAGGACAACACTCATATTCACAGAAAAGCAAATAAATCTTTAAATAAATAGAAGATAATTACATTTATCTTACATGATTGAATTAAATTAACCACTGCATAGATTTTCATCATATCCCATAAAAGATAACTATGGCAATTATCAAAAATGTATGTAAAATAAGGATAATCATACTTCCTCAAAGATTTATTGTAAACCTTCTAAAGCAATGTCTGTGAAAAAACACTCTGAGCTTCTGATTCATAAAAGTATGTTAAATATCATTGGACCAGTGTCTTAATTGACACACCCAAGATATTCTGTAAGCACCTTGAGTCTAGTTTGTCTATAACTAAGCTTCAAAACAGCAGACCTCTGTGGACCCAAATTCATTCACATTCCCCTTTCCAGAGGCTCCCAGGACATCTTAGCCACCACACTACCTATGGTTCAGCAACAGACTCTATCCCAAGAGAATAAAGTAAAAAGTCATAGTAGGACACTCAAGTCCTGTTTTTCCTCCACATACAGGCACATGGGCAGATGACACACAGCATCATTCAATTTAAAGGAAAAAAGAAAAGTCTATCTTTTCAAAGTTAATCATCTTCTGCTCTATTAATCTCACCGCACATTTAGAAATTGTGCCAAACTCTAGAAACTGCAAATATAAATTGATGCTAAACTTAATTGTTCATTTTCATCCATCATCGACTATGTCCCGTGGTCTAGGCTAGTGTAATGCACTGTAAATCAGACTTTCCCACTATCTCTTATCCTCTAATCCCAGGTTTCTCTGTAAAAACATACAAAGTAGAATATGTCTTAAATGTCTTAGCAATATTGCTGACAACCCTTCCCTGACACCAACACTTCACATAAGAAGGACAAACAAACATGTATATTAATTAAGGATAGATATAACTAGACCTGCACTTACTATGATAGAAATGTCCCTCTTGCTACTATTGAAAAGGAAACCCCTGAGTGGTCAAAAAGAAGCTGAAGAGAAAGGATCAAATAATCCCTTTCTAGACTA
This sequence comes from Ellobius talpinus, assembly GCA_001685095.1. Lineage (NCBI taxonomy): Eukaryota > Metazoa > Chordata > Mammalia > Rodentia > Cricetidae > Ellobius > Ellobius talpinus. The sequence goes on from LOJH01054227.1 coordinate 17,684, forward strand.
TCCTCATGAGGAATTGATGCATGTGTCTTATACACATCTTCATGAAAAGCTCTCCTAATTGTTAGGGATATTCTTGAGAGTATTTTGTGTAGATATTTATTTATAAGAAACTAATAAGAATACACTAGCATGTATGACCTTATCCAAGATATTTCAGTCCTGTGGCCTCTTCTAGAAGACAGGCCATGTACAAAATACAAGAGAAAAAACTTAAACAATTGCATTTTTTTTTGCTGCTGAACCTCAATAAACATACCAATGTAGTTTTGCAATGACTAATATAATCATGATGGTTAATTACCATAATAAACTCAGTATTTATACCACAATGGCACAATGGAAGGTGGACTGACGAGGAAGCCACTTCATTTTCTACATCATTATTGTGTAGCTTGTTCAACTGAAGATTTACAATCACTCAGCCAGTGGATGTATCCAGTCTTTTCCAGATACAAGTGAGCTTTCGATCTAACGTGGCAGATACTGAATATTTGGTAAGAAATAAAGTTGAATGCATATGACCAGTATTATATTAATACAGTTTCTATGAAGACATAGCACATATACATAGCATGATACATATTTCTTGCTCATGAAATGATCAGTGACAAAAATAGGTGAGGAACGATTCCTGGAATGAGGGTTCTTTTTATGTTTCTGAGCTGCTACATTTGTAACTTCCTGTCCTCCTTCAAGTACGTGCACACACACACATGAGAGGGGGGTGGAGAGAGAGGCAGGGAGGGGAGAGAGAGAGAGAGAGAG
>LOJH01054228.1:453-12062 GCA_001685095.1 Ellobius talpinus
GTGCTATGAACTTTCCTCTTAGCACTGCTTTCATTGTGTCCCATAAATTTGGGTTTGTTGTGTGGCCATTTTCATTGAATTTTAAGAGGTCTTTAATTTCCTTTATTTCTTACTTGACCCATTGATGATTCAGATGAGCATTGTTCAATTTCCATGTGTTTGCGGGCTTTCTGAAATTAGTGTTGCTGTTGAATTCTAATTTTAAGCCATGGTGATCTGATAAGATACATGGGGTTATTCCAATATTTTTGTATCTGTTGAGGTTTGCTTTGTAACCTAGCATGTGGTCAGGATGCAAGAGTTTCTTAGGGTTCTCTTCATTCAGTGGCCAGCTGCCCATGTAGGTGTCACCTAGGCAGAGGAAGCTCAGTGACTCTCGAGGGACCTTATACACATAGCTGTTCTCTGCACCTAGAAGTCGCCTCCTCCTCCCCTTCAGATCTGAGCCCAAGGACTACTCTAATGGTGCTAACTCCTTCCTATAGGCCTTCTTCCCCTGTCTATACTCAGTGTAGATGAACCTTTACTTGACTACTATAGCTGCCTAGTCATACTATAGCCTGGGCCTGGAGGCTCTGATGTCTGCATGGCCCCTCCTCCCCTTCTTTTCTCACCTACTCCTCCCTTTGGTATTCTGTGTGCTCCTCCTCTTATTCCTTTTTCTTTCTCCCTTCTATTTCTCCCCCCTCCTCCAAAACAGGCACAACCCCCTTTCTAATTGCACCCTTAGGTCCCTACCTCCTCACAGTGGTGATGCACAGCCCACATTTGGATATCCTGAGTTGCTTGAACCATGGCTTCTGGTGGGTCACCTGGGACAGGTGTTTTGTATTATCTGGGTTTCTCTTCCTCCAGCTGCAGCCCAGGTTCTCTTTACCCACAGCTCTGGCCTTTCTGAGGATCGACAAGGGCAGAGGGTGAAGGGTGGACTGTTATCCTGGTGTCCTTTCCCTTGTTCTTCCGTCCCCTGCTTCTCATATCCAGGTTTAAATCCAGCCCCCCAGGCCTGCTCCCAAGGAAGGCAGACATGTGGTGTAGGCTGAGGAGCCAGGTGTGGATATGGGATAGCTGTCATGGAGCCACTAGCCCTCAGCTGAGGGACGAGGCTTCCTCAGGCTGTGGGGCCTGAGGGAAGTCCCTAAAATGTCAGGCATGTCTTTGTCACATAACCCCAGAGAGGAGAGCCAAGGTTCGTCCCAACATTGAGTCTGGTGCCAGCAGAGGATTGAAACCTGGAGTCACCTTGCCACAGTGCTGCCGAGATGAAGGAGGCCAGTGCAGCCCAGACCTGCTGCATTGCCCTGTACCTCAGCACTGGTCTGTAAGAGGGCTCCCTCCTCCTCCATGCAGTTCCCAAGCTGAGTGGCCTGCTCTGGTGAAGGTGACAATAGGTGGTACCTCCCCTTGGTGTGCTGTAATAACTGGTCACAACTAAAAGATAGCATCAGTGGTGGGTCCAGAGGGCGGGGGTCTGTTTCCTGTGTGCTCCTCCTATTCCTCCTCGTCAAGAACTACCTTGAGTTCCTGTGGCTTGTTGGTTTAGGTTGGGATGATCTGCCTTTCCATTCAGGGCCTTTTACCACAGAACTGCTGGGAACAGCAGTCCAAGGCACAGAGACAAATGACAACCTGGATCTGGGTCAAGGATGAAATTGTCGTGTTTGACTCTCAGCCTGGAGAGGCAGCCAGAGCTGCTCAGATGTTTCCACTCAGCTTCTGGCAGAGATGGCACCAGGAAGGTAAGGGCAGAGGAGACAGGAGGCTGCCTGGGAGCAGAGGGGAAAGGGCAGAACAGCTGCCCTCAAGAGGACTCTACAGAAGGTCCCCTCTGGCTACCCCAGCCTGCAACATGCCTGTGGATTCACGGTGATCCCTGGGCCCTTCCACAAAGCTGGCACACACACACGTTCCTGGCAGGCTCTTCTGGAGCTCGTCCTTCATGTTACACAGAGTTGATCTACACGGCCAGGATGACACTTCTATGTGTAACCCAGGGAAACCAGGATCCATAGTCATGGCTGCCACAGGGGTTCCTGAGAATAGGAGCATAAAGGTTCCCAGCATCTATGGAAAGAGATGCCTGGCTGCCAAGACTGAGAGAGAAGGATGCCTTGAGCCTGCCAAGGGGCCTCCACGCTCCAGCGTGCATAGGAGTGTTAAGTGTCTGAAACAGCTCAGATTTGATCGTCTAAATTTAGATCAGATCATTTAAACTCAGGTATCCATCTCCGTCACTCCCTGGGGACCAGGGGTGGTACAGTCGAGTGTGGGAGTGGAGACCTGATGCTGTGGGTGTAGATGGTGCTGATGGTCACACACATGGTGGGTTTGTTAACACCCTGGAGTCATACGCTCTGAAGTGGTTAGGAGGGTGGATTTTATTATGCGTCGTTTTTTACTACAATAGTATAAAGTTTTGTTTTTTCTTTTAAGAAAAGAAACAACAAAATAAACAACTCAGGGCTAGAGAGACTAAAAACTTGAGTAGGGAATAAAGAGAGGAGAGAAGTCAGGTTTTGGGGTACAGGCCTATCATCCCAGCACTGGGGAAACTGAGGCAGAAGAATTCGAAGTTCAAGGCCAATCTTGAACAACTACATAGTGAGTTCAAGGGCTCAGATGGGAACTTAGTGGGACCCTGTCTTCAATAAAAAGCAAAAAGAGAGATGGTGATATATTACAGTAGCCGGGCACTTGCTTAGTACATATGAGACTCTAGATTCAATCCCCAGCACAAAAATCAAATAGGAGAGAGGGGGCAGTGCTGGAGGCCCCGATCTGGTACAAAGACCAGTTTGCTTGAGTCCACTGTAGCATCAAGGGGAAGAGAAAACTCAGCAGCCTCTTGCTGACCATGTAGATGGAGCCCCACTGTGTGCTAGCTGACTATGTGGATGGAGCCCCACTGTGTGCTAGCTGACAATGTGGATGGAGCCCCACTGTGTGCTAGCTGACAATGTGGATAGAGCCCCACTGTGTGCTATCCCCACACCATATTCATACCACAGCTATACAACGGGGTGTGGGTTGATTCTGCTTGCCAAGGTGACAGGATGCAGAATTACCTAGCTGACAAGCCTCTGGATATGTTTGGGGGAGGGGTTCTAGATTAGATTGATGAAGGATGGAAGGCTCCCAACTGTGGACAGCCTGTTGTGCTGGGATCCTGAGCTGAATACAAAAGAGAAGGTGAGCTGAGTACCAGCATCCACCTCGCTCTGCTTCCTGACTGTGGATGTCATCCACAAGCTCCTGCTGCCTGGCTTTCCCCAGCACGATGAACTGTAGCCTTGAATCCTGAGCTGAAACAAACCCTGTCTCCCTTAAGCTCCTTTGTGGGGTGTTTTATTCTAGCAGCAGGGAAAGTAACTAATTCAGAAAACTGGTACCTGCTGTGATAAACCTGACCAGATGTTTTTGAGGTTGTTGGAAATGGTTTGTGGGAGCAATGTGGAAAAGTTGGAAGCTGCAGGCCTCTGCTAAGCAGAGGCAGTGGACCATTTGGATGGGATCTTGGAAGAGCAGAATGCCAAGAGAAATGTGAACGGTGGGTGCCCTGCTTGTGAGGTTTCATGGGGGCGGGGTCGTGGTTAAGAAGGAGTCGTCAGGAACTGAGAACTGCGGCTGTTTTTGATACTTTCTGGCAAAGAATTTGGCTACAGTCTGCTCTTGTCCTGCAAATTTGCACTTGGCTGGATTAAAAAGTAACAGGCTAAGAAGCCTGGTTTAGTGGGGCTCCTCTTTAATCCCAGCACTTGGGAGATAGAGGCAGGCAGATTTTCTGTGAGTTCAAGGCCAGCCTGGTCTACATAGCAAGTTCCAGGATAGTTGGGGCTACACAATGAGACCCTGTCTCCAAACAAACAAACAACAAAAAAGTACCAAGTTAATTTGGAGTTCATAAATACACATCCTCAGGATTTTCTTTGCTGCAAAATGTGACATGTCCAAGGGCTCCCAGGGTTAGGACATCTCTGGGAGCTATCATGACATCTGTCACCTGGATGCATGATAAATATGGTCTTTGGGAGACCTGAGGTGAGGGAATTGAGTGGCTGATCAGGGATGCTTTGATCTTACTGTTCTTTCAAACGCAAGAGCAGCAGCCTCTGTTCCCAGCTCCCTTCAGTGTCCCCCATCTGAAGCGAGACAGAAATATAGGGGAAATTTGGGGGATATAAGACTGGCAGAGGAGCCCTTCACCCAGGAAGCTGGTTGAAACCTCCCATGAGCAGACACAAAAATTCCAGGACAATTAAGAGTTGCTTATATAAACCTACAAGTGTCTAGGAATCCCACCAGAAACCCCATTTACAGGCAAAGGACATGTATTCAACCTTGCAATTCTAGTGGCTTCTTGTTTTGTTTTATCGTATTATAATTCCATCTAAGGCATATCCAGGGCCTCTCTATAATGTCACCTATCAAAAGAAATAAGAAAGAAGAAAGGGTTTCAAAGCAACCTTTTGAGATGAAGCCTTGAGAGCCACCAGATGGTATTTACAGCTAAGGCCAAGCCAGTGAATTGTACTCTCCAGGAGCAAACACCATCTTCTGTGACTCTTCCCCGAGAAGCCCAAATCCATGCTTTGGGTGTGTCTTGCTTTCTTCTGAGTGCTTCTCTTTCTTTTAACCCTGGTGCATAAGACTATGTTAAAATATGTTCACCTTTAATCCCAGCACTCAGGAGGCAGAGGCAGGCAGATCTCTGTGAGTTCCAGACCTGGTCTACAAAGTGAGTTCCAGGACGGCCAAGGCTGTTACACAGAGAAACCCTCCACTCCCAAAACAAAAACAAAAACAACCAGTCCTCCCCCCACAAAAAAAAAGAAAAAAAGAAAAAAATCTTCAAAGATCTAGGCGTGGTGCCATATGCCTTTAATCCTAGCACTCTGAAGGCAGAGGCAGGTGGATCTCCATGAGTTCAACACCAACCGGCTCTACATAGTGAGATCCTATCTAGAAACAAAAACCAAACAAAAATATTGCTATTAAAACCTCCATCTGTGTTTCAACAGATTTGCTAGTCCCGAGAGTCTTTTCAGTGTCAAAGTCACAGTCCCTGCTAGATTAATCCTTAGGCCGTTGAGGGTGACAGGGTGGAGGTGTGTGTCTGTCCCCTCACCACAGAATCCCTGTCCCCAGCACCTAGCTGTCACATTAGGTGTGCCAGTGTGTATTAGTTACTCCCCTCGTCATTGTGGCAGGAACAACTTGAGTGAAGTGAGGCTTATTTTGGCTGTGGTTCTGAGGGGAAGGCTGGCCGCTCTGGGGCAGAAGCGAGCAGTTGCTGCTGCTCGCAAGCTGGACCAGGAATCAGAGAAGGGAGCTGGAAGCAAGATGGGGCTATGCACCCTTAGAAGTCCAACCTTTGTGACCTCCTCTGTCAGTCAGCCCTCTCCTTCAAACAGCTTAGGGACCTCCCGGAACAGTGCTAACAGCTGGGAAACAGGTGTTCAAATACATTGGTGTGTATGTGTGTGTGTGTGTGTGTGCGCGCGTGCGTGTGTGTTGGGGTTGGGTCAGGGATGGACATGACACTGCAGATTCAAACCACCACATCCTGCAAATATCTAAGCTCCTGGCTCTACTCTGGGGAGGAACCTCTGCCCCTTTCCTCTACACCTCAACATTCCTTGGGGAATCTACACCCCTGTGGTAACTGCCCCCTCCCCCCGCCTCCCTCATCTTTCCCTCTCTCACCCTCTTCCTCTATTCTCTGCTCTTCCCTTCCCCCTCCCTCTCCCTACTGTCTAATTTGAAGTCATCTTCATATAGCATAATGTTAACTGTTAATCCCACTGGGTAAGAATAAGACCATTACCACAATTTTGAGCCAAATTTGAAGCAAGTTTCAATTAAATACTGGCCAGAATGATGGACTCTGGTTAGGTCCATTCTGGCCTTCCCGGAAAATGGCTATGATCTACATTGGCTAGGTGTTTATAAAGGCAAATCCGCAAGGCTATGTACTTTCCACCTTCGTCCAATCAGGGACAAGCATACATATACTTCTGATATACTTCTCGCTCCTACGTGTGATCAAGCATATCAGGTGCAGTTGGGTCAACCAAACTTGTTGAGGGGAGTGAAAACATGTGGCTTGTTATAGGAACAACAGCCTCCAGCATCTCAGGAAGTATCTGTCCTTGGGTGAGGGACTTATAGATTAGAGGCCTTTTTATTTAATGGCTCTCTTAAGCGCAGTAATTAAAACTTAAAACAACCCTGGAGGCTGGGTGAGGTGCCACACACTTGTAATCCCAGCACTAGGAAGGCTGAGGCAGAAGGATTGCAAGTTTGAAGTCAGCCTCAGCTACATAGAAAATTCCAAGCCAACCTGGGATTCATAGAGAAATCTCTTTCAAACAAACAAACAAGCAAAGAACTGAACCATCCCCATGACAATGAACAACAGTGTTCTGCAGGCCCCACCACTCTCTGATTCCCATTTTCATCAAGCCAGATAAAACCGTAGGTACCAGTTAGTTCCAATTTTCAACTTGGCACAGTCACCAGGGAAAAGACTCTATGGGAGACTGTGTAGGTTGGCTAGTGGACATGTCTGTGGGGGGTTGCCTCAACTGTGTTAAAGGATGTGGGAAGACCCAGTCCACTGTGGGTGCATTCCTAGGCAATGGGTCCTGGACCGGTTAGGAGTAGGGTGGTGATGGGTCTGGAGAGATGGCTCAGTGATTAAGAATGCGTATCACTCTTGCAGAGACCTGGTCCAGAACCCAGACCAGGTGGCACACAACCATGTAACTCCAGTTCCAGGGGATCTGATGTCCTCTTCTGGCCTCTGTGGGCCACTCCCATGCACAAGCTCCACCTCCATGTGCACACACAATCACAAACAAAATTCTAATTATTATTATTATTATTTTTAAAAAAGAGTAGAGGCAGTGAGCCAAACACTAAGCATGCATGCACTTATTTCTCTCTCTGCTCTTGGCTGTGGATGTGACCTGCTACCTCAGGTTCCTGCCTTGATTTCCCAGCAATGATGGCTTGTGACCTGGGACTATAAACCCCTTCTCTCCTAAGCTGTTTTCACTAGGAAGTTCTAGTCACAGCAATAGAAATGAAGCAAGGACACCCCACACCTGTTCTTTGCCAGCGTCCCCACCAGCTGCAGCCCCAGCCCCCAGCTGCTCCTCTGCTCCCCGTCTCTACATTTTCCTGATTTTGGTCCCTTCGTGAAGATGACATCGAACAGTACTGGCCTTTCGTGTGTGGCACTTCTAACAGATTTTCTTCTTTCTTTACTGAGATCTATTTCCCAAGAGCCAGCACCATCTCCTAAGCCACTCGGCTGGGGTGAGCATCGGGGCTGGTCTCACCTTTTGGCTACTGAGAATTGTGCTCTGTGAGGATTGGTCACGTGGGGTTGTCTAGTCTTTGTCTTTAGTACATTGGAGACACACCTGGGTGAGGTTGTTCCCTTCCCCTTTAAAAAGGTTTTGTTTATAAAATGATGTGTATGTGGTTGTTAGTGTGTGTGTGTGGGGGGGTACCTGAAGAGGGCAGAGGCATTGGATCCCCTGGTGCTGGAGCTGCAGGCAGTTATGAGTTGCCTGATGTCATGGATGCTGGGAATTGAGTCATTTGTAAGAATAGCTCACATTCTTAACCTCTGGGCATCTCTCCAACAATCCCCCTTTTTGGTGCTGGGGATGGAGCTCAAGGCTTGATGTGCAGCAGGCAGGTTCTCCGCACAGAGCTGCCCCTCAGCCCTGCATACACACCGCTAACCAGCTACCCTCTGCTCCTGTCATCATCCTCTCCATCCACCAGAGACGGGACTGTCACAGAAGCCTGGGGGATGCTGAGATCACTAAGTCTAAGCATTGTCCCATGACCTGGTGCTTCACAACACAGAGGCACCTCATCCTCACCAGCTATTAAACAGACAGACATTGAGTTAGGCTGAGCTTCAGAGGCAGGGCTGCACACTGTCCAGAGCCTCACACAACCCATAACTGTGGAACTAGATGTGGAGGACATAAAACATCTCAAAAACGTCCTGGAAGGCAGTAGTGGTACTTCTCTCTTTTGTTTTAAAGATTATTTTTATTTATAGGTATGGGTATTTGCCAGCATGTATGTATGTATGTATGTACACCATGTGTGTGCAGTGCCAACAGAAGCCAGAAGAGGGCATTGGATCCCCTGGAATTACAATGGTTGTGAATTTCCCTGTATCCAGATGCTGGAATTGAACCCAGTACTTCTTCAAGAACAGCAAGCACTCATAATTGCTGAGCTGTCTCCCCAGGTACTGCTATTCACTATTTATGTCTGTAATAGGAACACTTTCTACTAAAAGAAATGTCTCAAAGATCCCCAAAACCAATGACAGGAAAGCCATACAAGTCTGAAACCCTTGGATAGAGCAGGCCAGGCCAGCTGGCTAGATGCTGGGGGAACTGGTCCAAGGAACAGGTTCAGAGGTCCAAAACTGGGGCTCAGCCCCTCAGTTGGGCAGTCTGGGGACGTGGCTGAGGCTGGCCTGGGTGGGGCCAGCACACACACACTGCTCTGAGCTTTTTTGGAACCAAGTCCAAAGGCCATCCTAAGAGCTGTACAGAAGTTGGCCCAGCTCTGTGCAGAAGCCAGGGATACCAGGAGGCAGTGTGAATCTGCTGTGGGAGCCATGCCTGCCTCCTGCTTCCAATAGAGTCTCATGCTGGGGCCAGGGGATTGCCTTGAATCCCTTCTGCAGAGATGTCTGGTCCAGGTGGGCAACCTAATGGGCTGGGGGGCCCAGGGTCTGGAATTCCTTCTCTATGAAGTCAGCGTGTCCTTCTGGCTGCTTCAGGGCCAACCCCACCCCTAGCCTGCCTCTCTGTTTGAGTGTTTTCTTAACTGAACCAGCGCTTCTGGAGAACCTGTGTCCTGCTGCTGGCTTTAACACTCATGTGCCAAGTTGTGATCTTTGAGGCCATATGACAACCCCATGGGAAACACTTATGTGACATTCACTTCACAGATGAGGAAACTGAGGCAGAAGGGAGAGAAGACCTTTCTGAGGTCACATGATCAGCTGTGGGAAGGTTGACTCAGGGCTGTAAACCTTACTGCAGCCACAGTCTGCTTCCCACATGCTGTCACGAGTGGACAGCTGCCCTGGAGCAGAGATCTTAAGATGAAGACCAGCCTGTAGCCCTCACCCTTCCCAGTGCCAGGCTCAGTGGCCATGGTCTGATCAGGTGGGGGCTGCCCAGGGCAGCTAACTTTGTGTCCAGCAGCCCAGCAGCCCAGGCCCCATTACTTCATCCTCTCCACACCCTGTCCACACCCTGCGAGTGACCCGACGATCCCAGCATTTATAAGAGTCTTGTGGACCCAAGAGGAGAACACAAATCTACTAACACAGCCGATTGCACAAACAGCATGGCCAAGATTCTTCCTCCTCAGGTTAATGGGCTGCAGCACCTTGCAATGAATGTTTCAATCATATCCCAAGACCCATCCCTTCTAGAAATCACCCGGACTTCCACCCTTCCAGGGCCCTGGCTGTCCTTTGTAGGGGCAGGAATCCCCACAAAGCTTGGGGCTGTTAGGAGAGTGTGGGAACCATCAGCACAAGGGTGCTGGCGCTTCCAAGGCCCGAACATGTGGAAATTAGAATACCATCTTCCAGGAAGCTAATGAAAAACGCCTTTACGAGGCAGCTGTTCTTGGGTGTAAACTTTTAAAGGAGCCAGAGGGTCCAGAGAAAAGTTGGATCAGCCCTGGCCGTGGAGTCTGCAGACCTTGGTTCAAGCAGGCAGGGTGACAGACCCAAGTCACTTGACCTCCTTTGAGGAGATGACCTGTAAAGGCTCCTCTGCTTTTGACAGACAGAGGGAGCACAGGACTGGGAGTCGCCCTGATGTGCCAGCCATAAAGGGCGAACTCAATGTCCAAAGCTCCCCTATTGTAATAGCAGCTACCGTATCAGCCTCAGCAGTGGGTGGAGCATTTCATCTTTGGCTGTTTTTTTCCCCCCTTCAGAGCTTACAGCCATTTGTTGAATGCTTCTCCTGTGTTTACATAAAGGGAAACCAAGGATCAGAGAGGGCAAGAAACTCCTAAGGTGGTTCAGTGGCACTCTCAACTGAGGGGTGTGCCAGTGCAGGGACAGACTGGGTTGCAATAAGGCCCAGTGTAGACTGCTGCTTCCCTATAAACTGACATCACCCCTCAGTGAAGGACCCCTAGGAGCATAAGCAGGGAACATACCCTCAGCTTACTGGCACCCAGTGAAGGGAGATGCTGGCTAGCTTGCCCTCAGGGCTCCCCAGGATGTTTCCCGAATGTGTCAAAGCACTGCAGTAGAAGCATCACACTTATCATTAGATACAAAGTTCCAGCTGGAAAGGGGAGGAGGAGGGAAGAGGAGGGGAGTTCTGAGGTGCTGTGGCAACTGCACAGGGATCTGAACTGGTGGCCAGGAGTGATCCCAATGCCAGGCTTAGGTGCGCTGTTTTCTAGGGGTGGCCCACACTGCACTCGCCTCCTTTTCTACTTTTCAGTTGTGCTTGTGTATTTGGGTCCCGCTGCACATCTGTCCCTTGAATGTTCTGCTAGTCTTAGTGACATTCCCCTACTCCACCCTCCTAGCCCAACCCATCTACTCCGTGGTACCTGCCTCCTCCCTGTGACATGCTGTAGTCTTGGTTACCTTACCATCTCCTGATGGCCCTGTAGTAAACAGCTATCCTCTGACCCCAGGTGCCTTAGTATCCCACAGAGATATCCACAGACACCCGGAATAGTCCAGAAGATCCTGATGAGTGAATTTTGATTCAGCTAACCCCTCAGTTGGAAAACCAAACACTGACTCTGAGGTCACTTGTGTTGTGTGACTGAACTGGGATGTCCACCCTACCTCTTCTCACTGTCTTGGACTTTGTGATGTCATAGAATATTAGTGTCTCCTGCAACCTTGGTGGAACTCTGAAACACAGCTTGCTCCATTACTGAGAGATATAAGAGGTGAGTGAGCAGCCATGCAGTGGGACACCCCACTCTCTAGGACCTCCACAGAACAAAACCCTGGGCCCCTCCCTCCAACTCCCTTGTCTTTTCTAGCCAGCCAGCAGGAGGGTTTCCTGCAGGTAGTTTCCCCCAACACCCAACCCCATCCACCCAACCCTCCAAGCTACTAGTCCCACCCTATCCCCAAACTCACCTATTCTCCTGAAACCTCGGTGGAACTCTGAAACACAGTTTGCTACATTACTGAGGGGGCTAAGAGCTTGCTACAACACTGAGGGGACCAAGAGAGCAGGTTTAGAGAGATCTCAGAGGCTTCTTGAGACACAGACATTGATAGTACATAGCAGAACAAGAAAAATTCCCAAACACTCAGACATCCATTGCAAGGATTGGACCAAGATGCAAAGACACTGCTGGCTTCATTTGAAGGAAGAGATGGGTAGGCGCCAATGCGAGAATTTATCTAACAACCTAAAAAGCAACATGGTTACACAAGAACCCAGTGGTCACACAACAGGAAGACTTGATCATCCTATCCCAGAAGAAACATAAGAAAATGAATTTAAACATAACTTTATGAAGATGATGGAGACTTTTAAAGAGGAAATGAAAAACTCCCTTAA
>LOJH01054231.1:543-12062 GCA_001685095.1 Ellobius talpinus
GTGTGTGTGTGTGTGTGGTGTAGATGTCTTTTCCTGTCCCATTGCTGGTGTGAGAAATGGGACCTCCTACAGTTGTGACTATGCTGTGGATAAGACCAGGACAGGATTGAGGCAAACATCAATGAAATTCCTTTGTATGGCTGCCACTGCCCCCTTCTCTGGAGCTGTCTCCATGTTCCTTCTTAACTCTTCTTCCTCATCTTTTCTCGGTGATCCATTGCTGGCCTTAGAGATCTCCACTTGCCATATGGGCTGCAGCATAAACCAGGAATCCATCATACCTGGGTTCTCCAACAGGTCCCTAGCTGGCCGAACAAATCTAGACTAATGACTGATTTTCAGACCAAAGAGTTGGATGTGACTGTTATACTTGCGTCTATCAGAAAAAACACAGTAAGAGGAAGTACAAGTGAGAAGGAGCCAGAAAACAGGTTGAGGGAAGAGTCATCTAGGGGGCTGTGTGAAGCCTGGTCACCTTCTCACACAAAGCCTCTGAGTCGTGGCTTCTGAGAGTGTCCTGGATGCTCCGACAGAGTTAGTTCTCTTGCTCTCCCCACAATTCTGCATTCTGCCAAGAGACCTGGAGGTCATGAAAGCCACTGGTTTGCCTTTCTTCTGCCCTCTTGGCAAGGCCATCATTTCTCTGAAGTTATGCTCAGACAGGTCTGGAGAACATATTTGGCTCTGGTCAAAGAAGCCCCTCGGTTGATGCTGGACTCCAACCCAGGACTGAACAATTGGAGTCTCATGGGGCTGAGAGCTCTGTCTCTGATGCTGGCATTTGTGGGTCTTGTCACTGAGTGGGGGGATGGGCAGGCATGTACAGAAACAGCAGCAGGATCACCCTCTTTGGGAATCCACTGGAAGGCAGGGATGGTTCCAGGGAAGGTCATGTCCAGTTGAGATGGCTACCCTCAGTGAGAATAAGATGGGAATCCTCTTCTCCAGATGCTGAGCCATGCTAAGTGACCCTGAGATCAAATGTGGAACTGTTGGACCCTGCACTCACACATCTAGTGTGTGGGACATGGGACTTGCAATTGCACCCTGGCCTCTTATAAGATATTACCCTCTTCACTGATGTCCTAAGTGCGCTGTGAGATCTTTCTGTATCTCCCCAAGGACTGTAGACCCTTAGAGGTGGATGTACTAATTTTTTAACTATAGCTTTAATTACTAAGGTGACTAAGTTGAGGATATTGGTGTGGAGAAAATTCTGGGTGATTTGGGAACCAAATATCATCACAAGTGTCCTTATAAGGACACTTCACCAGCTGATGTGGTGAACATAAGAATAACCAAGCTAAGTCTCAGTTTCAGGAACTTAGGATCCTACCAGCCCAGACTGTGTCATTTCCTGGTTACCATACCTCAGAGCTGGCCCCTCAAGGAACCACCTGCTGCCTTGCTCAGCACTGGTCACCTCAAGGCTGTGACTCAGAGCAGGGACCGTCGGCAACTGCTTGCTTACTCCACAGGTACAGTAGCTGGGGAACTTGCACACCATCAACTTCCAGTTCCAAGGGAAATCTAGAACTTCTCTTCCTGTTAGATGTCTGCAGGGCCCTGTTCCTTCTCCAGGCTCTGAAGAGAATTCTTTCCTTGCCTTGGTCAGCTCCTGGAAGCTGTACCCCTCTGCTCCATGGCCCACCTCACTCTTTTCTCTGCTTCTCTCTCTTTGCCCCCTGTACTCCTTATAAGGGCACTTGTGGTGACATATGGCGCCCTGACCACCAAGGATTGTCTTCTACCCCAATGTCCTCAATGTAGTCACCTTAGCAAGTGAGTTAATAGATTCCAAGGTTAGGACACTCACCTCTAAGGGTCTGCCTATGACAAAGACAGAAAAATGAAGATAAAACTCAAGAAAATGGAATGGTCTCATGAGACATCATCTTCCCTGGGCATCTGGTTGCCATGAGGACCAGGAGGGTGCCCAAATTAGCCCCAGTGCCTTCTGTCTCTTTGCTTTGTTAGTTCTCTTTGTTCTTCACCTCCAGAGTTTCAATTCCATAATGCACAGTGAACATGTGCATACACACACACACACTCACAAAAGAACATGCTTTCTTCCTTTTTATTTCTTTTTAATTTGGCATTTATTGAAGCTGATGGAGTGAGCTGGATAAGAATGCCCAAGAGTAACTGATGTGCCACTTAAAATATTGAACATCCACTTAGAAAAAAAAATGGACAGAATGTTTGGTCCCATCACAGCCCATGTGATTCTGCCCTTGTACTCTGGGGTCTCAGCCAGAGATCAAATCCCCCAACTCCAACGGTGAAGAGCTGGGCCTGATTCTCTGCTGGAGAAACACTAAGTCCCAGAGAACAAGGTCATTAAGCAACGTTAGTGACAACAAGCACAAAAAGAAAGTGACAGCAACCTCTGGTCCCAGGGAGAAGCAGCCTCTTAGAGAGCAGGACATGGGCCTGTCTCCACTCCCAGATGCCCATGCAAGGCCCCAGGTAAGCTCAGAGTCAGGAATTTTGTAGCTGTGGTGGCCTGCTTTTCCATGAACACCCAGTAGTATTTGAAGTGTGTTGTGTAACTTGGCGACAGAGGAGGTGATACAAGAATTCTCTTTTCTGAAGCGAGGAACAGGGCGTTTTAAGAAATGAAGTCAGCCGACCAGGGCACAGAGGGAGCTTGTGTCTCTAAGATCTCGCTTCATTTTTGACATGGAGAATAAATCCAGTACCTGTCACTTTACGAAAGGCTTGGTGAGCGGGGCCAGTGGGAGGAGGGTGACTTGTAGGATCAGACAGACCTAAAGCATGGGGACCACTGGCAATTCCTGTGCTGTAGCGCACACATTTCAAGCCCTGTAAGTCGGGCTCTTGACTTGAGTTCCTGAGCACATGAAAATAGGTTTCTGATGAAGAACCTGACATTTCCTCCGAGGACCTGGCTGGAGCCATTTCAAAGGCGGGCTTCCAAGTCTGGCGTGCTGCTGGCATTTCTCTCTAAAGAGAGACTTGACCAGTGACCTGGGCCAGCCAGAACAGGAAGATGGGGGCAGACCTTGGAAGAGAGGGACATGCAGGCACTGTGAGGCGTGGGAACGGAGCAGGGCTCTTGTTTCACTGAGGCTTTTCCTGTAGCTGTGGTAGATGAACGCAGAGCAGATTGCAATGGGATTTCAGGAGGTGGGGGAAACTGAGGCAGCTCACCCTGCCCAGGACATCTCCAGCGCTTGGGAATTCTGCTCTGCAGAGGATGGGGGAGATGTCCTTGCTCCTCTGATGGAAACACTCCAGCCTTCTCCATCTGACCTGCTTGCCTTGGTTAGGGCTTGATGATTGCTTAGTTTCTAAGGAACTCAACACTGAGGATCCAGGCTCCCTGTCTGGAGTTATTGCCACATCAGAGACTTTATGCTTCCATATTCAATGGAACTCAATAATTCCTCATCGTTTTGTTGCCTGGTGTATGGCTGAACCCAGTATAATGAGGTTGTCCTAGACGATTTTAATCATTATTAGTAAAATATTAATGCATTCGTTTATTCAGAAACTCAATCAATGACACCTTTCATCTTAGATGCATCCCTTAATGAGTCCAGTCAGGGAACTCTGGGGAATAACAAGTGACTCGTGGAAAGTTCCAGAAGATGTAAACTAATTCTGTCTTTGCAGCTTCTCTTGGTACCTGCTTAAGTCATGGAACAGGCACCCCAGGGAGCTGTCTTTTGACCTTTGTAGTCTTCTTTAGTTCTGGTTTCCATGGCTTCCCTGGGACCTTGTCTGCTTTCTTGGAGAGCTTGCAGTAGTCTGCCCCCTCCAGCCTGCTCCCCCCATCTCCCTGCCCAGTTCACACCTCCTGGAGAGTTTTAATTCAGGAATTTATAAAGCTTAGCTTGGAGCATTTTGTTCATCTAGTTCTGCTTCTCTTTTTTTAAAATTCTTTATTTCCCTAACCGAAGTTACAACTCTGGCTGTTGGCCACAGAGCCCTGTCATGGATTCAGTGGGCCCTCCGAAGTTGGATTTGTTAATATTCCAAGCTGGGACCTGGCCAAGTCCCTAATAAAGTGTCTCCAGGGGACTCTGCCATGAAGGTCATGGCCAGCTTCCACTCTTTGTCTCTGTAGCTCAGCTCCTTTAACCTCTCTTAAAATTGGATGAAGTAAAACTAAAGCCGATAAACGCCCAAGTTTGGTGAGCTAGATCAACATGTGGGAAGAAAGTCACTGCCCCGGCTAGTCTTGCCTGTTGTCAGAGTGAACCCCCATGCTTCTCCTGTGATCTCTTATGTATGGCTGAGGCTAGAAAGGTCATTTCCAGAAAACATCCAACTGACCCTTGAGGAAATTCACAGTTAAGTCTGAAAATATTAGTTTAGAATTCTACAATTGTTTTATTAGCCCTCATTAATTATAAATAAGAGTTTATTTTATTATGATCTTAGCATGTATTAATGTAATGTACTTTGATAGAATTGATCACCCTTGCTCTTTCCCTTCCTCTTTCCAGTTCCCCTTCTATTGTCATCTTGTTTTGGGGGAGAGGGTAGGAGGACCTAATGAATTTTATTAGGGTTGCACAGTGGGTGAGAGGTTATTGACAAAAGCAGGGACAACTTGCTAGTGGTGATGCAACTGAAGGAAATGTCTTTCTTTTAAATAACCATCACTACCTATATAATTTTTAAAAATATTTTAAATTAATGAATTAATATGTGTATATGTTTGTGTGAGTGTCTCCACAGGTGTATGTGCAGATTGATGTGTGAGTGTGTGTGTGTGTGTGTGTGTGTGATGAATGCATAATAAGTTTGACCCCCCTCCTCCAAGGCCAGAGGAGGCTATCAGGTGTCCTCTTTATCACTCTTTATGTATTCTTTTGAGGCACGGACTCTCTTTGAATTTGTGGCTCCCATACTGGAAAGTCTGGAAGCCAGAAAGCCCCAACAGTCCTCTTGCTTATACTTCCCATCAAATCTGGGGTTTCAGGTACTTGTGGGGATGTCTGGTTTGTTGTATAGGTCCTGAGCTCTGAACTCCAGTCCTCGTATGACTGGCCCAAGTGTTCTCATTGGTTCAGCCATCATCTCTACAGTCTTGGGATTTATTTTAAAAATGCAATTGTGTGATTTATGGACTTGGGACCATTCCCCAGTGATCAGAAAGGACTTGTTTTCAAGCATTATCATGAGTGTCTGTCTGAGGGTGCCCCAGTCATCCTACTTATGGCTTGGATAGGAAGTGTGCTCCGGAGGTTCATGTATAGAGAGTTTGCTTCCCAACTGGTAGTGCTATTAAGAGGTTATTAGGTCATGAGACTGGCATTTTATGAACAGTTTAATCCATTTGTGGGTTCATACCTAGATGGCATTAGCAGGAGGTGGCAGAAACTAGGAGGTAGGGCCTGATTGGAAGAAGTAGGTCAAAGGTGTTATGTCTCCAGAGCACATACCTTGGTTTGGGTTGCTATCTACTGACTGACTTCTTGGAGGTGAACAGTTTTCTGTCACTGTGGGACATGATGTTTCTTCCTTGTGATGGGACTAAGGCAATGGAGCCAGATATCAGAGGTTGAGCTCTCTGAAACCCTGAGCCAAGAATCTTTCCTCTTCTAATTGGCCTGTCTCAGATGTTTTGTCATGGGTGTGGAAACAGACCAACATACCCAGTTATACAAGATTGTGTTTTTCTGTGCTGCTGGCTTGGCCACTGTCTTTCACAGGAAGGTTGCAGGAAAACTCCAACCCACAGCTGATGGAGTAAGCATGGACCCGGAATAAGCCAAGACAGCACAAGGACTCTTCACGGTGATTCCATCATCTCCCATTTCCTGATTCCTTAGGATGTGACATCTGGGCAGCCTGCCTGTTCCACTTTCCTCCTGGGCATCTCAGCCAACGATGTCTTCTGTCCAATCTCAGTTCACTCATCCCCAACACGGAGGGAGTCACAATGGCCTTTGATGTTAGCCATGAGGATAAAATGTCCCAACATGAAAACTGCCTGGCACAACGCATGTTCAATCCTTGATATGCCCTTCTGTCACCTTTGTTGAGTCACATTTGTGACCAGAACTTGTTTCACTGCTGCTAAAACTCAGAAGAAAAGGCTCAGCTTGGATCTGTCCACACCAGGGTGGTGACCTTTATGCCTTGGTGCCCCTGCCTTTTCCTTCCTACTGTTTATAATGCCAACAGTCAGTTGGCAGAATAATGTGCAGAAGTGAGGATGCCAAGCCAGAGATGGGCTCTCTGTTAGAGCTGGTCTTCCACACTTGTAGTGATATTTTGTTTGTGTTTTAACAAGTAAAGCTTGTCTGAAGATCAAAGTGCAGAGCTAAGCCATTAGAAGCTAGGCAGTGGTGGCACATACCTTTAATCCCAGCACTTGGGAGGCAGGGGCAGACAGATCTGTGTGAGTTCAAGGCCACCCTAGGCTCACTAGATTGATCCAATCTTAAAGAGAAACAGAGCCAGGTTGATGTGGGATTCCCCTCTATGCTGTGAATATGTTTTATTACCATGGGTTAATAAATAAGCTGCTTTAGCCAATGGCAGGGCAGAATATAGCAAGGTGGGAAATCAAGCAGAAATAGAGGAGGAAAGAAGGTGGAGTCAGAGAGATACCATGTAGCTGCCCAAGAAGCAAGCGGTAACAAACCACAAGCCTCTTGTTAAAATATAAAATAATAGAAATGGGTTGATTTAAGATGTAAAAGCTAGCTAGGAATATGCTTGAGCCATTGGCAAAACAGTGTTGTAATTAGTTTAGTTTCTGTGATATTATTTGGATCTGGACAGCCAGGAAATGTAAATGCAGTCTCATGTTACACAGGTGGTGGTGGCTCACACCTTTAATCCCAGGACTTGAGAGTCACATGCCTTTAAATCCAGCACTAGGGAGGAGGAATGCAAGGGGGAGGAGACAGGAGCTCAGATGCAGTCTGAGGATGCAGTCTGAGGACAGGATTACCCATTTGGTCTGAGGATTTAAAAGAGGTAAAAGGTCTCTCTAGTGGCTGGCCACTCTGCTTCTCTGATCCTTCAGCTTTCACCCCCTAATAGCTGACTCTGGGTTTTTATTATTAAAACAATTAGTCTTAATGCTACATGGACTCTAATATTGAAGCATTCCCAGTGATCTGGGATGTTTGGTGTGATCATTTCTCGTGACTGTGTAATTGATCCCTGATATCTTCATGGCTTAAAAACTATCCATGTTCTGAAAGTCGGAGGTCCAAAGTCAAGGCATTCACGAGGTGGGTTTTTCCTGGAGGCACCGAGAGGAAACTCATTTGCTCTATGCTGTGCTCCTAGCTTCTGGTGGCATCTGGCAATCCGTGTATTCCTGGGCCTAGAGTCAATAAATCTCAGTCTGCATCTCCATCATCTCATGGCCTTCCCTTCTGGGTGTCTTCAGTGGTATCCACCTACATTACTCATGCAAACGTGTCTGCCAGGATCCTACACCAAGTTGGCTGCCCCACTACCACTGGTTGGTAGCTGCCAGACACCCTTGCTTCGTGCTTTACCAAAGGACATCTTTAAGGATAAAATCCTTCTAAAATCTCATGGACTGAGGGGCTCTTGATTTTTGCAGCAAACAGAAGCAACCCCTTTTAGAAAGGTGGCCTCTCCTTCATCTTCATTTTGCTATCATTGCTGAAAAGTCACATTAATTTGTCTTTATAAAACTCAAGGAATTCCACCATTTCCACTCTAACAAGGATAGAAGACTTTCTAAAACATTTCTGAAGCTACTCAGTGTGTTACATGGATACTGAGCCTACACTATATTATAGGTTTCTATCTCCTGTATCTCATATGTCTTATAATGTGAAGATTGCTTCATTAGGCCTTTCTTATTATGCATGTTCATGTCTGTTGAGTTCTTTCTTCCTTCCTTCTTTCCTTCCTTCCTTCCCTCCCTCCACCCCTTTCTTTCTTTCTTTCTTTCTTTCTTTCTCTCTTTCTTTCTCTCTTTCTTTCTNTCTTTCTCTCTCTCTCTTTCTCTTTCTCTCTCTCTTTCTCTCTCTTTCTCTCTCCCTTCCTCTCTTTCTCTCTCTCTTTCTCTCTCTCTCTCTTTCTCTCTCTTTCTCTCTCTCTCTCTTTCTCCCTCCCTCCCTCTCTCTCTCTCTCTCTCTTTCTTTCTTTCTTTCTCTCTTTCTTTCTTCAATGTTAAAGTAGCCCAGGTTGGCCTTGAACTCATGGTCTTCCTGACTCAGCTCTCCCAGGGCTAATACTAACTGTGCCACCAGGGACTGACACACACACACACACACACACACACACACACACACACACACACTAAGACACTGTTATTTTCTATGGTGTGATATCATCACTGTAATATCTCCCATGGTGAGAGAAACATTCAGGGGACTCAGGCTGATTTTCCTCTTAAGATTTTTTTAACTGACTTGGTTGATTTGAAGCTGAGCTCTCCGCTTTTAAAGCAGTTTGGCATTGCAGCTGATCCTTGATGGGCAGTTCTTTAAAGCCCTTTGCATGTGTTCACTGTGATGCAGAGAGACTTCTTTCCCCAGAAATGAGATTAGACTTGGATTTCTAGTCTTTGGGAGCTCCCAGCAGGGCTTTGACTATGCAGGTCATTTCAGAAACTTAGACACTGTACTGTTTTAACAAATATGCAGGGTGGGGTTAGTGGGTCTACTGTAGCAAAAATTTTAAGAGCAATGCTTATTTAGATAACTAAATAGTAGCTGGGGGGGCAGTTTTCCACTCCACCAACTAATTAATAAACAAACACAGACAAGAAGCTGACATTGTGTGTGGCCCCATGAGACAGGCCGTGAGATACTCAGGAGGGCTCTTGCTGTGACAGATGTGTGGTATGTCCATAGTCTGGGTCTGAGAGTCCCTGATAGCCTAGTGCGCTTACAGAAGACTCACCAGTAAGGTTTTGCTTCCAGAGCATGCAACTGCCCTTACAAATGAAAATAAATGGTAAATAGGGTGCACGACATAGCAGCTGAGTTTAAAAACGAGAGGGTCCATCATAACATGCTCCTGGAGGCTGGGCGTGCAAATCGCCTGTGGAGTCCCCAAGGCGTTTTATCCTCGGTCTTCCCTACAGCCCACAGTTGGAGCCACACCAGGCTGAGCCCAGGCCTCCCAGCTATGGCTGTGGCTTAGGACTCTGTCCTCTGTTCCTTTCCAGTCCTGAGACTTGACACCACCTGCCACACAGACTTGACTAGGCTTAATCTGAATGAAGCCTAGTAATTTAGATTTCTTCCGATGACCAAGAAGTCACAAACTAACCACGTACAGCATCAAGGCAAAGGACGTCCAGATGGAAGTGAGGCAAATCCAGATAGATGGCTCCACAACACACATGGATGGATTGCAGAAACGTGCTGGGGAGAGGGGGCCAGACACACAGCTACACTCACGATGGTTCTGCTAGATAAAGCTCAAATCGAGACAGCATCAGTCCAGTGCACCAGAGTCTGAAGGATGCTTCTTTGAGGTACAGAATTAATTAGAACAGCAGGGAACTTTCTCAAAGAGGTGGCAAGCTACTTTAGTCTAGGCTGTGGTTACAGAGGTGTAGAGAAACACAGAATCCCACCACAGTTTACACCTATCCTTGCTTACATTCCGCTTTACAAATTATACCATAATATAAAACATTATGTGTGTGTATATACACACACACACACACACATATAATTATGCAATATCAACAGGGTGAGCAGAGTATGGGCACACCACCAAAACTATTATTTCTCAGCTTTTAACAAAATATTTCCATTGTGTAGCCACTCAAATGTACATAGGAGGTATTCTTTATTTCTTTGTCACAAATTTATTTGTGTTTTATTTTATATTTCTCTGTGCATATATTTATTTATGTGTTTGTGTCTACTCACCCGCATATGCATGCAGGTACATGTTCCACAGTACATGTATGGAGGCCAGAAGACAAGCTGTGGAAGTCAGCTTTCCTTCTACCATGTGAGTCTCAGGGATCGAACTCCGTGGCAGATGCCTTCACCTGATAAGCACTTTGCAGACCCCAACATGTATTTTCCTCTCTCCCATGTTTTATTTTACGTGGGATTAAGAGGTTTTTTTCTTTTTTTAATTATTCTTTGGTGGGGGTGGATATGATCCTACTTCACCATACACATTATGTGTGTGTATGTATATATAGTGTTCTCCAGATATTCTTTTTACACACACACACACACACACACACACACACACACACACACACGCACATTCTCCAAGTAAACAGATCTCAGATTGTGTTTTGGCTCTGTTTAGCGGAGCCAGGGGAGTTTCACACAGAATGGGTGCTTGCTGTAAATAAATCATTCTTCAATTCCTTCAACGAAATTAATTTCACATTCCTATTATCACCTGCAATTCCATAGCTGCTAATGCGGGTCCAGCAAATAACGTTTTGCTAATGAACACGATCATTAGTGTTGTTTTCATTTTACAGTGAGCCATTATTCCCTCCCTGCTTCCACCTGAAAGCTTATAAAGTTGCAATAACTTTGTTTCTCTCCCTGCAGAATCCAAACACCAAGATCAGTTTCTGGGGTGCTCAGCCCCAGGGGAACCATCTGCACACAGGTCCTGGCCTAGGCCTCCTGTTCCTCTTTAGCTGTTGCTTTTGCAGGGAAACATTTAGGTGAGTGTTTTCTTGAGACCATGCAAAAGCATCAGGAACCTACCACATCAAACGATTTACTACTTTTGTCTGCATGCACTCAGCTTTACCTGACTCCAGCAATTTAGGAAGGACGGAGGCTGTAGTTTACTGTAAATAAACTCCAATTAGCCAGCAGTTTGAGCATGGCTTTTGTGATGGTGATGGGGCTTCCCATGGGTCCACATCCTGGCATTTGTCAGGGCACACATGGAGGCTGTGAATGCCTCCTGCCCTAAAATTCCTACGCATAACTTCAGTGGGAACAGCTGTGCCCCAAGTATGTTCAGACAAAGCGGCGAGTCACTTACATGGGCCTTGCGAAACAAGCTGCTCAGCCTGGTCCTGTCTGGGAAGGCTTTTCTTTCACTACTGACCCTGCGATGAGCAGGAAACCTGAACTGCACAGGGGCACTTCCGACACAGTTGGACACAGTGAGCTTCCATTTCATCCTGACTTGCCTACGCATCGTGTTATTTGCCTGCCCTGGGAGGCCAGGCGTGGACAGGTCTTTCCTATCTATCATCTCAGGCAAAGATAGTAGCGGGGAGCTTCTAATAGCAGTTTTTGTAGCAAATTGGCCAATTCAACCTCGATGTGAACTACACCCTCAGAGTTTCAAAGAAACAAAAATGTGACTGCCCATAGGCCAGAATATGCCCATCAAAGAGAACAGAAAGTACAGAGGCCCGGGAGGTTGATGCCATGTTTTGAAGGGTACCCATAAGGCACATGGGAATATAGGAGTGCAGTGCAGACCCCAAGAAAAGGGCCTGTCACCTGTCATGTCCACTGCATCACGTAATCTCTGATTTTCAATCACACATGGTCACAGGTGTTATGGTTTTTGTCTCTTTAAGAGGCAAGCCA